>VDFB02225104.1:42608-80865 GCA_007258455.2 Sequoia sempervirens
ACTCAACTAAAATCCGAATAAAAGACAAAGTTTACCTTAAGCCGCAGCATGTTTGTATTACTCTCATTTCTGTAATTTAGATTATGCAAGTTCTCAACTGTGTTTTTCTAAATCTGTATTCATACCTTACAGCTGTGAAATTCATCTTTCCTTCTTAAGATATGTATGTAGATCAAGCCTTTTAAGAATGATGCATAAGTCTAAAGGGGTTGTGTTGAATAAGTGAAATACTAACCTTTAGCTTTCTAGCGTATGATCACCTTGTTTTCATTTCATGATTTCTTATCAATTTGGTGTATCACCTTAGTTTTTTTTAGTTTCGTTCACATGTACTTCTCCCTTTCCCTTTACAAAATCAGTAGTTAGGTGATACCACAAAGGAAGTCGGCCTTCTCCGGAGGTTCATTTCAGCTTTAGGTAACCCATAGCCTTGAAATGATCCCATGTTTCTCCAGAAAGGTTAGTTTTCACAACTTTGCATAGGGTGGATTTCTAGGAGACATATATCTCCCACATAAAAAATTTCCTCATTGTGCATGATTTGCACATGGGTAACACATGCAATGCACTCACACCAATATGATTAGATTGGCTCCATATACATCTGATAGCTCTAATCATGCTAACCAATTGATACCATATAAATAAAACTTTTAGCATAAACCTAACCACATGGGAAGTATACTATACATGCATGACACTTGTTAGCATATTGTGGAAGGTGTAGTTGACAAAAAATTGTGCACATACATCTCACTATACATTCTATAAACTATTCATCTGACTAGCAAGCCAAATCATATAATTTTGCCTAGTTTGGTTGTACTCTAGGGTTTCTTTTGAAAATAAAATATAGGCATCTCCTTTTTGATTGAAATAACTCGCCTTTCTACTAGATTCTCTATAATTATGTATCACACTCCTTTTTTGGATACACGACAATATTTCTCATGTATTTGTCATATCTTTGTTTCACCTTAGCTATGGCATTATATAATAATGCTTTCACAACTTAAGCTTTCCTTTAGAAGTAAATATTCCTCCGATTTCTTAGCTATAATTTTGCTTATATGAAAATTTGTCCACTGATTCTTAGACTAAAGTTAGATAAAAAACTATAGACAAGTTTTCCTCACTAGTCATCATGACATTTATTTATATTAGAGGATTGGATACTGGAATAGTTTTCACTACAAGGAGCGATTGTTTGCATTTGTCTTAGTCATTATTGTAGAGTCCAAATTTGTTGGTCCTCACATACTCATTCTTCTAGCTTTCCTTGTCAAGTATTTTTATGGAAAATGTATGTTATTTTGTATAGAAAACAATGTCAAGTTGCATGATAATTCCATCGATAAATGTTGAGATTTAGAATATAAAAAATTACCAAAATAATGTGATTTTGTGGGTGTTGGTGGTTAAAGTTGTAGGTTCCAAAATCCCTAAAGCTATTTTCATTTTTGAGGGCTAGGGGTGTCAAACTTAGGGCATACTAACTTTGACTTATGATTAGGTAGGGACAATGGTGAACCAATTTTCTAAGTTCGGTAATGCCTCTTTCAAATTTAGGCTTTTATAGGTACTCCTTGAGGTGTTGTACTAAAAATGACTATTTGTAATGAAAGCAACCTTGAAACAAACCACAATCATTGTATAGACCACTCCTCTTTGTCTATCATTAAGTACTTATATGCTATTTTTACAACACAAAGGATCTCCACCTTCATGAAGTAGATGAACAACCATGTAAAAAGTTTGAAGATTTTTCTCTAGTAATCCATAATGATATTGTAGACATCTATATATGAAAGTAAAGGTAATTAGAATAAAATAGTTATAAAATAATATTGACTATATGTTTTGATTGTGTTGGGGAGATGGGAGGTTGAGCACAAAGAAGATATGTTCCTTTATCCACTAGGGGAAACAAAGTCCCATATTTTGTGATCCAAATGGGAACACACCAAATCAAACCAACTTTATAATACTTTAATAGAGATAAAAATAAGGACTATACCTCGAGATTCCATACATAGGCTAGATTCTATGCATTTAAATAAGCAAGTGATAGAAAATAAAAAGGTATCTAGTTGAATTTATCTTATTTATCCATAAAGAAACCTACAAATTCATTGTGTTATTTTGATAATTTCCTTACAAAAAATTTACAAGGGGTTTTACTACTTTCTAGTTGAGAAGATAGACAAAATAACACTCAAATTAGCAAATGTGATTAAGAAGATCACTAAGATCATCAAAATTGCATACAATACTCATGAAGATATTCAAAATATGTGAAATCAACACATTTAAAATGTTCCTTTTGGATTTATAGTATGATATTACACTCTTTGGTATAATCCCCCACCCTCCACCAAAAAAATCTTGAAACCCATTGCAAGGAAGAAACCCTAATGGTCTATAACATCTCTTTTCTTTTAGCCCTGCACCCTTTTTACATCCTCTTTTATTTGTTGAAAATTGAGTCTATATTTATTTCCATACCACCGCACAATCTTGGAGGAAGAAATAATGTTGTCTAAAATTGTACATGCCACTCATGCTTGCTTGCATCATCTCCACAGGGTCATATATTAAAAACCATGTCTTTTACATCAATAATAATGAGTTTTTGTACATAGATCATGTCTTTGAGGGGTCCATGAGTATCAAGAGGATTTTTGATTCCTTCTCCATCTAATCACATCCATTCCTATACCATTAATGGTGGAATGGGTCTCATAGGGATGTGAATATATTTTTATTAGTTGCTTGTGAGAATTTGATTAAAAAAATAGAGATCATGACTTTGATGTGCAAGATAAGGTAAAAGCCATGAAATATGTGAGATAGATGATTTTGACACATGAGGATCATTAGTGTTGGAGTGAATTAATTAATATTTACTCTAGTGTTTAATGCAAACTTAGGAAAAGGTCATCTAGTTTTGATTGCGAGTGTTATTACATTAATTATGCATTTCAATCAGTCATGTGCTTTATTCTTTGTGTTGCACACAAGATAAAGTCACTTAAGGGTGATCCCACAAAGCTGGTTTACAATTTCTGGGAGATTCTAATTTTTGTTGAAATCACATTATTTTAGAAAATATAATGATTTAAGCCTTAAAAAGTTCCATTTAAAGCATTCCAATTGAAGAGGTTTTGATCAAATTACATTAGATCAAACCCCCTTGGATAGAACCCCACTAGTTTTAAACCATACCTATAATGAAGTCTCCTTTACACCTATCAAAATGCTGATAAAAAACCACTTTTGATTTACCTTTTGGGGGATCAAATGAATTCGTTTAAAATTTATTTTTTGTAAGTATGTAGTCCTTATTATAAGCTTCCAAAAAAGTATAATTTTAAATAAATTTAATTTTATTATTATATTTATTTTTTTATTTCTTGTGAATGTAGGTATTTCCACGGAAATCAAGCTCTTTGTTAACGCAAATGTGGAAAAATAGAGAGATTATCAAGAAAATTTGAAAAATTTAGTTGCACAGGATATTAAATTGTTGATCAACAAAACAAAATTGAATTTTGATACATACAAAATTTTGTGTTATACGGTCCCATCTATGAATTGTAGTGGTTTGACTTTGAAACATGATTGGGGAAAAATATTCAATAAAACACTGAAACCAATTGGAAGCACTAGATATAAGTAGTTACAAATCTAAATTCAAAAAATTACAATTTTATCCTTCATAGAAAAAAATTGTGTTATCACGGTGAGCACCACTCCTTAAAAATGGTGTTTCTTGAAAAACCAATTTTTGAAGGAGATGGAAAAGAAGTGCAATCTGATTTTAATTTTTTTTGAAAAAATATGTTAGAATCTATAGACAAAATTTCACAAAATCACTGGTTGCATCATCTTCAAATTCCCTCACGGGTTAAGCAGCTATAGGTGCACGAAAGTGAAGATTTAGTTAGAAAAAATCAGTTCGGTCTTGATTTGGCCAAAATTGTAAACTAGTATTGTGGGATCACTTATGGCCGATTCATGCATTTTGTTATCTCACTCCCTCTCTCGTTAATCCATCATTGAGGGTCTCATGTTGAGTTCGCCCTAGGGTCTACATAGAATATTCCAATCCTTCATTATAATTATTGGGTAATTAATAATCATTATTGTTTCATATATTTTTGCTGTGTAATTTCTCATTTATTGTGTGGCGGAGCCTGCTTCATGTAATATCATCTAGGGCTTGTGGGATCTCAATCACAAATTCTTTCTTTCCCTATTTTTTTTTGCACGCCCCTTTCTTCCTTCCTTATTGATTCTTTAAATATTGTACATGCTTTGCGAGCACCACATGATAAAGATCTAGAAAAATTTGGAGCTTTGTAAAAGTCAAACTTATATAAAGTTCCATATGGGGGTTTCTACTTAAAGCATCTAGGGGGGGTGTTGGAGTAAATTAATCATCAGTAATTTACTCTAGTGCTTAATGAAAACTTAGGAAAAGATCATCTAATTCTGATTGTGAGTGTTATTGCTTTAATCATGCATTTCAATCAGTTATGAGACTTAACTAATTCATGCATTCTGTTATCTCACTCCTGTCTCAGTCATAACTCCATCACATGTTGAGTTGAAATCCACCATTCAGGGATCTGTTGTTGAGTTCATTTGAGTCTACATAAGGATATTCAAACCTTCATTGTATTCATTCAATAATCAATAATTATTATTGCTTCACATAAAAAAAAGTCACATTGAGTCCTTCTATCCTTCTTTCTTTAGTACAATCATTTCTTTTTCTCTCTTTTGGAGAGGAGTTTTTCCCATGTGGTTTTCTCTTTTTTCTCTAGTTATGAGAGATTTCATTACTTGTTCATGGGTACCTCATCTGGCCTTGTAGTCGGGACCCATTCTGCATCCATCATTACATTCTTTTCCTTCATCATTTTTTGCTTCTCCACAGTTTTCGTTCAAGGGGGTGTTGGAGTAAATTAATTAATATTTACTCTAGTGCTTAATGCAAACTTAGGAAAAGGTCATCTAGTTTTGATTGCGAGTGTTATTGCACTAATTATGCATTTCAATCAGTCATGTTCTTTATTCTTTGTGTTGTACACAAGATAAAGTCACTTAACTGATTCATGCATTCTGTTATATCACTCCTCAGTCAAAACTCCATCATTCAGGGTCTCATGTTGAGTTCACTTAAGTCTACATAAGGATATTCAATCCTTCATTGTAATTATCCAGTAATCAATAATCATTATTGTTTCACATATTTTTTTGTGTAATTTCTCATTTGTGTGTGACAGGTTTCTCTTCAAAATATCATCCAGGGCTTGTGGGATCTCAATCACAGATTCTTTCATGGGATCCAAGCTCTAGATTTGAAGATCTTTGTTCACTTTTTTGAGGAATTTTTTTACATCAGAAGCACTATTTCATAGACGTTTCCAGGTCGAAAGTGAATGCATGTTGACTCTCCTCATTTGAGAGGATTTTCTAAGTAGCAGCGACTGGCAGAGGAGGTTGCGTATGCCTGTTTTGAAGACGCCTTGCACTTGCAGATTCATCCCCTAACACCCACGATCTAGAGTTGCAGGTGTGATCTATTTTCATTAGAGGTGGTGATTGAATCTACAGGCCATGTATAACATCTAAAGGGCACAAATTTCTTTGAGTGGCTTGATTAGGCATTCAGAGGTCAAAAATTCCATTTACTACCCTTTACTTCTTGTCGTCAGCTCTATTTTGATTGAAAGGGAAATTTAGAGGTTGGAGGCCGATAGGCCGATTTCCTTTACACTGTAGTGATTTATCCTTGGAAGATCTCTTTTACAACCGTGATAATACCATCCAAGGGCTCGATCAACTTTCTAAAGGGAACAAATTTCATTGAGAAGAGCCACAAATTGTGTATCTGTATTTGTAGATTTTGTTTAAGGCATGATTCTGCTTTGTTATGTCATGATTTTCCTCTGTGGAAGGTGTTTAGGAGTGATTTTCTAATGACATGATCGATCTATCTTTTGCAAGCGAGTTATTCTCTTCATTCTATAGGCAAATTTTTGTGAAGATTTTCACCAAAATGGAGGCAGATGTAAACCTTTGTATCTAGATGCATGCTTGTTTCTTTGTATCTAGTATAGGTTTCTTTCATTTTTCTTTTGAATAAACAAACTTAGAATATGAAAAGTTTCTAATTAACTGTCAAGCTCCGCTTTGCTCCTCCAATCGATAGCCAAAAGTGTTCTTTTGTTCTAAATTCCTGCCTACATGAGATTCCAGAGTCGCATCCTTGTATGCTTCTAGAGTTTCTTTCTAGCAGGGTTCCTAACTACATGAGCTTCCAAAGTCGCATCCTTGTGTGCTTCTAGAGTTTCTTTCTAGTGGGACAATATTGAGCATTGGATAAACAATGGCATCATCCCAACCAGAGGGCATCTTTGCAGTTCTTCAGCAGTTGTAACTTTCTTCTTTAGTTTGAATAAGTTGTTAGGAGTTTTTCCACCTAGATTTTCTCCTTTCCTCTTTGTTGACAGCCACATCACCGCTATTGGCCCATCATCTTCATCACCTTTGCAGCTTGTTCTCTATCAGTCTTCACTGGATCTTGGATCAACATCATTGCTTTATGACGTGTGGACACATGAGCAGTTTTCAAAGGCACACATCATTGAGATTTGGATTCCAAAATCATCCATTCTTTTGGTTTGGCTTCTCCAATCACCAGTGGATCCTTTTATTCCTAAGGGGAGAAATTTTGTTTGTAGGCAGTGGATCATATTCTGTATTCTAGCATTCATCATTGGCATGGGAGCTCTTTCATTATGGGGGGATTCATATCTTCATTTCCTCTCTCCTATTGGGGGGACATCTATTGTACTTGCATGATAGAAGTAGTCTTGTGGGGGTCACATTGAGTCCTCCTTCTATCCTTCTTTCTTTAGTACAGTCATTTCTTTTTCTCTCTTTTGGAGAGGAGTTTTTCCCATGTGGTTTTCTCTTTTTCTCCAGTTACGAGAGATTTCATTACTTGTTCATGGGTACCTCATTTGGCCTTGTAGCCAGGACCCATTTTGCATCCATCATTGCATTCTTTTCCTTCATCATTTTTTGCTTCTCCATAGTTTTCATTCAGGGGGGTGTTGGAGTAAATTAATTAATATTTACTCTCTGCGCTTAATGCAAACTTAGGAAAAGGTCATCTAGTTCTGATTACGAGTGTTATTTCATTAATTATGTATTTCAATCACTCATGTGCTTTATTCTTTGTGTTGCACACAAGATAAAGTCACTTAACTGATTCATGTATTTTGTTATCTCACTCCCCTCTCAGTCAGATCTCCATCATTCAGGGTCTCATATTGAGTTTTCCTGAGTCTACATAAGGATATTCAATCCTTCATTGTAATTATTCAGTAATCAATAATCATTATTGTTTCACATATTTTTCTGTGTAATTTCTCATTTGTGTGTGATAGGTTTCTCTTCCGAATATCATCCAGGGCTTGTGGGATCTCAATCACAGATTCTTTCACATGGTATCAAGCTCCAGTTGAAGAGATCCTTGTTAAGCTTTTGAGGGATTTTTTTTTTGCATCCAGGCACTATTTCATAGGCGTTTCCAGGTCCAAAGAGGTGATTGCGTGGTGACTCTCACTCATTTGGGAGGGATTTTCTAAGAGTAGCATTGGTGGGGAAGTTGCGGTATGCATTTTGAAGATGCCGCGCGATTCATCCTAACACCCGCGATCTAGAGTTCGCGGGTGTGATCTATTTTTCATTAGAAGCGGTGATTGAATCACGAGGCCCACGTGCCAACATCTAAAGGGCGCAAAATTTCTTTGGTGGCTTGATTAAGGCATTTTAGAGTCAAAATTCCATTTTACTACCCTTTACTCCCACATGCGTCCAACTCTATTTTTGATTGAAAGGGAAGTTTACAGGGTTGCTTGGAGGTCGATAGGCGATTTCTTTACTATAGTGATTTATCCTTGGAAGATCTCTTTTACAATTTCATGGCCTGTCAAGGGCTCAATCAACTTTTTTTTGGAAGGGAACACATTTCATTGAGAAGGAGCCACAAATCATGTATGCGTATTTGTAGATTTTTGTTTAAGGTGTGATTAAATACGGTATGTCATGATTTTCCCTCCTATGGAGGGTGTTTAGAGGGTGATTTTCCTAATGAGCATGATTGATCCTATCTTTTTGCAGCAGAGTTGTTCTCTTCATTCTATAGGCAAATTTTTTGATTTCACTAGATAAGGAGGCAGATCTCTTGGAAACCTTACAGCTAGATGCATGCTTGTTTCTTTGTATCTAGTATAGGTTTCTTTCATTTTTTTTTGAATAAAAAAACATAGAATATTAAAAGTTGCTAATTAACTATCAAAATCCACTCTGCTCCTCCAATCGATAGCCAAAAGTGTTCTTCTGTTCTAAATTCCTGTCTACATGAGATTCCAGAGTCACATCCTCGTATGCTTCCAGAGTTTCTTTCTCAGTTCCTAAAATTGCGGAACTTGGTATCCTCGTGTGCTTCTAGGGTTTCTTTCTGAATTGGGACCAATGTGGAGCATTGGTTGACAGTGGCATCATTAACCCAGGAGGCTTGTCATGCGGTTGTGGCAGTTGCAGCTTTTCTTTAGTTTGAATAGTTGTTTGGGTTTTCCACCAAGATTTTTCTCCTTTCCACTCTTTGTTGTGACCACATCTGTGGCCCACCACATCTTACCATCACCTTTGCAGCAATTCTCTACTCGGTCTTACTTTGGATCTTGGATGGAGGCATCATTTAACTTTGCGGCATGTGGACATAGGCAGTTTCAAGAGAGCTTTTAGTCCATTTGAAGTTACAGTTCCAAAATCACCCATTCTTTTGTTTTGGCTTCTCCAATCACTAATGGATCCTTTTCTTCCTAAGGGGAGGAATGTTGTTTGCAGGTAGTGGATCATTTTCCATCTTCAGGCATTCATCATTGGCATTGGAACTCTTTCATTGTGATTATCTTCTGTTTCCTCTCTCTCCCTCATTGGGGACATCTATTGTACTTACACTTGATAGAGTAGTCTTAGGAGTGCGTGGTCTGTTCATAGCTCTTTCTTTAGTGATCGACCTTTCTCTCTTTTTTGGAAGGGAGTTTTATGTGAGTTTCTCTTTTTCACTCAGTTCTGAGGGGTTTCTATTCACTTTGTTCGTTTTACTTATCATTTGTAGCCGGAACCATTTCCATCGATCATTGCGTTCTTTTCCTTCATCATTTTTCTTCTCCATAGTTTTCATTTAGAGGGGTTGTTGGGTAAATTAATTTAATGTTTGCTCTCACGTGCTTAAATGAAACTTGGGAAGATTATCTAGGATTACGATTCTGAGTGTTGTTTATTAATTATACGTTTCCAATCACTCATTGCTTTGTTCTTTGTTGTTGCACACAAGATAAAATTAACCAAGCGGTCATGCATTTTGTTATCTCAATCCCCTCTCGATCGGATCTCCCAATGTTGGGGTCTCTATGTGGGACTTTGAATTTACATAAGATTTTGATGCTAATTTGTAATTATTCGGTAATCAATCATTTGTTTCTGTTTCTGTAATTTCCTGTTTTATTGGTGGGTTTCTTCCAGGAATATCATCTAGGGCTTGTGGGATATAATCATAGGATTTCTTTCAATTGGGAGATAAAAATTAAACCCATTTAATTAATGGTAAACTATAATTCTTAACCAACCCACCATTGGGATTACTTCGAAATTGTTTATAGGATAGACAATGAAATTTGAGTAGGAAATTCCTTATTGAGTAGTTGCAAAGTAATACCTAGTCATTAACACTGTTATGGGGAGATAACGAAAGTGATGGAAATTTTAAAGAAATTATAGGATTTAATGTAGTACAAGAGGTCAACACTAGACATAAAAAATGAAAACTTAAAGTCCATTAAAACTCCATAGAAGAGTGAAATGAGAAAAGGAAGAAAATGAAGTGAGAATTAGGATGGGACCTTGGAATGGAAGTCTAGAATTCACCTAAAATTCCACAAGAAATTACTGGATGGAACATAGGAAAATATGAAAGGATGAGAGGCATGCATAGTTTCATTATCAGATTGGAGGTGAGAATTGGACTTAGGGATGGAATTCTAATGAAACTTTACAAAGGGATGAAAATGAGTGAATGAAGGATGTGAGAAAACATGTAGGGAAAGGATGTAGAACTAAAGGTAAGAACAAATTGAGCTTCAAAGGAACTCTACAAATAGTCAAAAGGATTGACAAAGTTGTTGGGAAATATTATGAGCAAATGATGTTGGATTGGTAGTTTGGAGTGAAGGAAAACATGAATGAATTCTAGATATACCTCAAAACTCGAAAAAATAAATAAATGAGAAAAGGAAGCACCTTGGGAGAAATGTGAGATATTGTTGCATAATTAGAGGCCAAGATATGATGAAAGGATGAAAGATAAGAAATATATAAATATAACAAGATCTCACAAAAAGGGAATCAAGTAGAATATGGGAAAGGATCAAGGTATATGAGGTTTGGATGTATGGAGGTGGGAAATAATTCCAATAAGAGGGATTGGAAAGGAAGAAAGAAAGAAATGTAGAATTGGAGGGAGGTGGAGGATATGGAAAGGAAATAAAATATGTTCATTAGAATGCTACAAATTTGTAGAATAAAGGGAATGGAAGATTGTAGGTTTGTGGGAAAGGACAGGAGTTTGGGACATAAAGGTGGGAAAGCAAAGTTTAAAAAACCATAAAAAACTCCACAAATGCTCAAATTAGGGAAATACAAACAAAATAAAGGAAACGTGATGTGGAGATATAATACATAAAAAGACATGAGGTTGAAAGGGGAGACATAAATATGGAATCCCTTTAAGATCCCACAAATAGATAAAATGAAGGAGAATGGAAGAAAGAAAAAAAATCAATAAACATTACATTTTTTTTGTGTGGGATTGGTGGTTAGAATATGAGGTTGGAAAATAAGAAAAAAACTTATAGTTCACCAAAACTTGAAATTTTCTAAAAACTATAGAAAATGACCAAAACACTCATAGAATTAGAAATTTATTAGATTTTTACAAGTTCAAATAGTTGATAGGAAGATGGAAGGTGATAAGAAACAACACTTAGGAAAATATGATTTAGGGAAACCTATTTGAATATTTCTTAGATTTATTATATATGATGGGTAAACTAAGGCCAAATGCATAAGAGGGCTAGGATTCAAGAATTTTTTTGTACTAATAAATATAGCTCCAACATTGGTTCTAGTTGGAGAAGTGTGCCTCTTGCAAATACATTGAGAATCAACTATTTTTTGTGGTGCAAAATAAAAAGGGGATAACTAAGAGGCGAATAAGAGAATTAGACTTAATCATGAGCAATAGGGGTCACAATTGCACAAGGAAAAGAGACACACATAACACAATATGTACAAGGAAGAACACAAACACAGAAAGAAAGAAGAAAACATGCATAGGTCCATAGAGAGATTCATACCATCAAGAGAAGTACCACTTGAGATACCAAATATGGACTAGTAGCTCTATGAAATCTCTATCAAGGCTCTTGAGGTAAAAAGTTCCTTGATCACATTTGTCTAAAACTTGATAAGGTTCGACCCATAAGGCTTCAATTTTCTATGTTTTCCCTTATTTTTGGACCTGGTTTTCCACACAAGGACAATGATCCCCACTTGGAAGTCTGTTTATACCATATTTTTATCAAATAAATATTTCATATTTTGCTATTGCAGCATAATCCTCTCATGTGTAGCCCTTGTTGTTTCCTCAAGTTCAATCAAATCTTACACTCTTAAGGACATTTCATATTTTCCTCTCTCAATTTACTATAATAATATATACATAAAAAATTCAAGATTGATTGATATTTTGGATTCTATTCCAAAAACTAATTCAAAGGGGATCCTACCAATAACATTTTTGTATATCATATTGTTTTCCCAAACAATAAATATAAGCTTATCATTCAATTATTTCTTATTTTAATCTACTGTATTCTTGATGATTGTCATGATGCACTTGTTACTAGATTCAAATTTTCTATTTCCTTATGGATGGTAAGGGGAAGAATGTGTTAAACTTATCACATAGTCAAAACAAGTGTCAAGAAGGTCATTGGATCTAAAGCACATTGAACTATCAACAATCATTTTGGTGATAACACTAAACCTTTTGATTATGTTGTTCAATAGGAAGTCAATCACCATTTTAAATGTAGCATTTCTAGTAGGTACTGCATCCAACCATTTGGTAAAGTAGTTAGTTGCTACAAAATATATATGTATCTATTGCTTTATGTTTGAATAATCTCCCCAAAATAATAAATAATCCATTATTGAAATGGAGCTTCTATTGATATAAATGTGAGGGGTGGTGCACCTAGAAAATTCTTCTTTATTAAAAATATTTACATCTCCTAAAACATTTGGTCACATTTTTGATCAATGTGCGCCATTCGTATCCTACTCTAATCACCTTGTGAGTAGTATTTTTTGACATTAAATTTCCTCCACAAAACCCTTGATGACACTCATTGATTATTGAGATAGAAAACTAATGATCTAAAAATTTAAGGAGAAAGCCATCAAGGTTCTTCCAAATTAATTGACCTTGTAGCAACACATACCTTTGGGATACCAAATTTAAGGTTCTTTTCTTGTGGTCAATTAGTACTAGGGGACAACTCATTTTCTTATATAAAAAACATCTTTATTCTATGGGTCATTCCCCAAAGGGAAAGGAAAATATTTTGAATCATAACTTACCTATTGCATCCAAGATTGTATAAATTACATTAGCTTGGCAAGTAATTGACCTCTAACTAATTTAGTCTACATATCTGTGACATAATCTTGAATCTTATTGATCTACTTGCACATTTTTCCTAAAGCTTCTTGCTAGGTGAAGATATCCCTCACAATAATATGAGGCACATTGGATGCGATTCTAGCTTGCATGAGGTAAAGCCTAAATTTTTTGACAACATTGACAGAGAATAAGCACAATTTCCATGGTATAAAAATGTAGTTCACTTTTTTAATTATTTTCTACAGAAAATGATTGGCTATTCACACCCATCAATTTTTTTGAAGTAAAAAAATATAGTGTGAAAAGAAGAAAAATAAAATAACTAAAAATGATTGAAATAATCAATGCTTTCCAATATTGGTTCTTGTTTTAGTGCATAATTAATTTCCATGAAGGAGTTTGTTTCCTCCTTATCCTAGCTAGTTGATATTTCGTTCTTGAGAAGCTTTGTGGTAGCCTTTGTCTTTTCAATAAAGTTAGGAACAAACCTTCTAACAAAGTCGACTTGTACAAATAAGGTTTGCACTTCCTTACTATCTTGGGTTGAGGGATGATACCTATTAATTTAACTCTTTTACCATCAATCATCACTCCTTTCTCAAATATTATATTCCCAAGAAGCTTTCCCTCTTCCATGCCAAATTCATATTTCTCAAGATTTAGGGGAATCCCATACTTTGAACATCATTAGAAAATAAATCTAGGTATATACAATGGTCATTACTACCCTTGGAGTAGGTAGTTAAATCATTTTGATAGACTACAATGATCTAACTTATCAAACCAACAAAGGAAACCTCCATTTTACTTTGGAAGGTGGATCTTACATTCTTGAGTTTAAAGGAATCCTCATATAAACAAATGTGCCCCATGGAGTTGTAAATATCATTTAGTGCACTAATTAGATTATTTAACCATAACCTACCATGGAAATTAGATCTAATCTTATAACTCTTTGTAACCAATGATCCATGCCAGGTAATGGGTAGTTTTCCTTAAGAGACTTGATGGTCAAATTTCTAAAATCTACATAGAGCCTTATGTCTCCATTTTTATTTCTCACTAGGCAAGGTTGGAAACCAACTTTGAATGCTTGATAACTTCTTTATACCACCTTATTTGAACTTAATAAATTATTTTTACATTTGAGGGGCTAGTGTGGGGTTGATGGGTCTTTGTTTCTATTTGATTTTTTTTTTATCAAGCTCCAAGGGGATGGTGTGATGAAAAAATTCCTCCCTATAGGATTCTATCTCATCATATGACCATGAAAAATATTTCTTAAAATTCTTTAACACAATTAGAATTTTTTCTACTAGCCTCAACCTATTACCAAGGTAGATCATCTTAGTAGTTGCTTCAGTGGCTAGGTTCACACATTTTCCATCATCCTCACTGATCAACTTGTCCCTTATATTGTAGCAATCAATAATGTCAAAAATAATTTTAAAATCCAAAATTCTTGTCATAATTTTATTGGTTTAGAATTGATTGATCTCATTTCCAAAGAGGGTTTCTTTTCCATCTTCAAATTTTACCATAGGTTGCCAATCTATGAGCTTATTTTCAAAGTGATTGACAAAACTTAAGAACTCATAAATATATCTCATTGTTGACTATTTTTTAGTTGTTGTCAATTTGTACCCCATTGTATTTTCCCATCAATTATGACCAATTTAAAAAATATAAATGGGTTAGTCATGCTAAGTGTGCCTTTGGCAGATGTGGTTTCCCTTTCTTAGGCTTTAGTTAGTTACTTAATTGAAAAAATCCAAAAATGGATAAGGGGGTGTATTCTTCCTTTGGTCACTTTCAAGCCATGGGTCATGATAAGAACTTGGAACCTAGATTTCAAGTTACAAGTTCCTTTTGGATCTCACTCCCCACATTCTTCCTTTGGTCCTCGTTGGGTCATGAGCCTCGAAAGGAACTTGGAAACTAGGTTTAGAGTTCCAAGTTACTTCTTACTCCCACTCCCCAAATTATTCCTTTGGTTCTTGTCAGGACATGGGCCATGATAAGGACCTAGAACCCAAGTTCCAGGTATCGAGTTCCTTCCCAATCCCTCTCCTTGCATTCTCTTGTCAGGTATCTACACCCAAGACCTGATAGGAACCTGGGACCTATGTTCTAGGTCCTCGTTCTCTTTTTCCTCCCAAGTCTTAACTTCTTCTTAGTTCTATGTCCTGTTCCCTTTTGACACTTGATTCTAACAACTTCTTTTTCTTCATCCCTTTCCCTAGATTATGGGTTTAGGTTGAAACTTGGAACTTGAACTTTGGTTCCAAGTTCCTAGTCCTATCCAACTCCCATTGCCCACTAATTCCTTTCTAGTTTTTGATTTCTCTCTTAGGCCTCATGTCCACCAGATCATGTATTTCTTTTTGGCCAAGTTCCAAGTTCTCATTCAAGCTCGATGCTGCTATTTATGTTCTTTGAAGTGTAAGCTCCTATAGACTCCTAAAAATATCCTAACTATATCACACATCTTGATTTCACATTACTAACATCATTTTCACTTTAATTCCTCTATTTAATTAAATAATGTTAAGTTATTTACTCAAATTCATTAAATTCCCTTATTAATTGACTAATTAGGGTTATTTAATTAATTCACTTTATCATTAATCTTCTAATTAATTAAATAAATTATATTTATTTAATTTTATGTCCTAATTCCCATTTATTCATTTAATTAAATATGAGCTAATTTCCATTTTCACTCATTAGTTAACTGATGTTTTCTCTTCAACCAACTCTTTATTCCATCATCAATTAACTCTTCTTCATTTTAGAAACTCAATCTTTTCTCATCAATAAACTCCACTTCATTTTAGAATCTTCATCTTCATTCACCAGTCAACTTAATCTTCAAAATGGAAAATTTATGTGCACAATTATTTATTAATCAAATTAAATAATTCATTATTATCCCTTTATGCTTCAAAATGAAAAATTTCTATTTTGTAGTTGAATTGACTCTACTATTTTTTCAGCTATCAAATCTTCTCAACAACCCTCACCATTGATCATAATTCCAAAAATCTATAAATACCAAGCCTTTTTCATATCAAATCATTCACAATCTTCATAGAACCCTTACTCTCTTGAGTTGTTGAGCCATTTGTGAGAAATTTGAGATGATTTTTGAGAGAATTTGTGAATCAATCCACTTCAAACCAAGATTTTGCAACAATGGATTAGGAAAATTTGAGTGGTCTACATCCATAACTACAAGTTTACTTCAAATGAACAATGGGATTGGGAGGTTTGCATCATTAATTAGGTTGAATTTCTTTGAATTTGATGTTTAATACTTTTGAATTGAATATTTTTAGTGTTGTTAATCTAATTTAATTGAGCATGGCTTCTAAGTTGATCCTTTTCTTGTTTAATTGCTTTTATTTCATTGCTATCATGATCAATTAAGTTTTACCATACAATAACTCTAGGTTACAACTTGAAACCTCTAGTTCCAAGTTCTTGGTTTTTCTCAACTAACACTACCTATCGAAGTTTCTTTCTTTGATAAAAAAATTTCATTAATGCTTAGTGATTCTTGCAACTACCATATATCAATTTGTGGAGCTCCAATAAGGTCTTAAATATATTTTGGATTGGGTTGAGGAGGGAAAAATGATGCCTATACCTCATTTATGGATTGTAAACTTGTTTTGTTAAAGGGCCATTTGCTTGACATGATTTTCAAGATATTTTGAGAGTTTTTCTACCCTCCAATCCATGGATCATGGATGTAGAGGAATATTGTGAATACTTTTATTTTTCTAAAAACCCCACCATGCAGCCACATGTCACTTTTCTAGCCTGAAAGGTAAACAATGAGAAAAGGCCTTGCGGCCACCACATGGCGCCATTGTGCACCTTTAAGTGGAGAGCACCCTAAAACCTTCAAAAAGTTATGCTTGAGTGATGCATGTTCAAGCTTGATGAAAAGACAAAAAGGAAAAAGGGAAGGAAGTCCCCAAGTAACACAAAGCTGAAGGTCGAAAGGAAACAAAGAAAAATAAGGAAGAACAACTTAACACCTGTAGAGAAAAAAACTCTATAGTACTGGTGACTTAAAAGGGGACCTTCACCTACAGAGGCAAGAACCCAATTTTTTTTGAAATAGATCAAAACAAAGAAAAGATAGGCCCAAGGCCTCAGAGCTTGAGAAAGGTCGAGTGCAAAAACTCCCAGTCCATGTTCAAAGGCTAAACCAGTGTGTGCAATTCCTTAGAGGTCTGATCCAAATCAAATATCTCTTTGAATAAGATATCACCAAATTTCTCTTGTGTGGCTCTGATGTGAAAATAGAGATGAGCTAGGGGATGCAAGATGCCTTCAATTTCTTTAGCACTTGGAGATAGGCCTAAATCCTGGAAAGCCAATTGATCATGCTAATTAGCTACCAAATCTTGCTTGATTAGCTCCTCGATCAATACCATTCCATCGGGCAAGAAAGGGGAAGGAAGTCTTAGTTGGGTGAGCCCTTCGAAATCCTCCTTCATCTTATTTACCTTAAGCTTTAAGGTGTCCTCACAATTTTTCACCTTTTGGGATGCCTTGCTACAGTTTATGAATTCATTGGATTTCTTGGCGGCCACCCTCTTGTCAAGAATCCTTGCATTTTCCAAGATGTCTTCTGCAGCCTTATAAAGCTTGACATTAAATTTTTTGATTCAATAGTCTTGGGAGTAACCAATTGTAAAATCTTTTACATGATCGGGCTAACCTTGGTGCTTAGATCTTGTGCATCCACCATAAATCTTAAAGGTAACTGCATGGACGCTATTGCATTCTTTATCTTCTCCGAGTAGGAGATATACAACTCTCGTAACAATGAGAGAAACTCTGTTTGCTGCACCAGTGCCTCCGATGCACTCTATTCTTTTTGGTCCTGAGACTCTTTTAATTGATTTATCATTTTTGAGGCACCCAAAAGTTCAAGGTGTAGTTGCTTTAATTCCTTAAACTGAGCCTATATATTGGATTCAACAGTCTACCTTTCCTTCTTCTCAGTGTCAATTGCTACTTGGGCCCGACGAAGCTCTTCTCGAAATTGATTTTTGCTTTTGCTGAAAATCCTATTAGTTCTGCACTTGCACAGTAGAGGCAACAAATAATTCTTGTTACACCTTTTGCAACTCCATTTTTTGGTCTAATTGTCTCTCTTCCAACTCTTTGGTGCTCTTCTTGTTTGTGGCCTAGGCCTGGGAACTAGCCAATTCCCTTTCTACTTCATTCTTTTCCCTTTCAAACTTACCACACAACTAACTCTGCTGATCTGAAAAGTCAAAGAATTAGGTCTACATCTGCAGTAGCTGCTATTCCATTACTCCACATTCATGCTTTTACTGATCCAACATGTTAGAGAGCTCTTTACTCATTTTCTGCAACTCTTTCCTTGTCTCTTGTAGCTTAGAATTTAAGCCTTTGTTTCCTTTTCTATCAGATTCGGCCTTGAGTAGCATATCTCTTAGCTCATCTTGAAACCAATCTATCTTTGCTTGTATTGTCTAGATTGCCTCAATAATCTTATCTCTCTACTCCTACCTCAAACGAGTAATATCCGCTTCCTATGCTTTAATTGTAGCTTGATTCCTTGATATTGTGGCCTTCATCGCCTCCAACTCCTCTTCTCTTTTCTTCAACTTCTTCACTATCTTTAGGTAACTTCAGAAGATACTACCTTTTGTGTGACTTTCATCAGACCTACTTTTTCATGAGGGAGGATATCACTAAGATTAAGGTTGACTTCCTAAATATTGTAGTCCTCATCTTGCATCTCCCCCTTTGATTTGGAAGTGAGAGGCTTCCTAGAAGTGATCAATAGAGCATCCTGCTTCTCATTATAACATGTCTCTATTTTGGATGCTCTATTTTGGGGGCGGTTGGAGCTAGTGCGACTTTCACTCTCTATTTTTCTTTCTCTCCTCCCAGGCTCATTTGAAAATATCCATATGAGTCAAAAAATAATGAGACTCAATGGTTTGTGCAACCATAGGGGTACCTGGGGGAAGAAAAAATGGGATGAAAAAAGGGGCACCCGGTTTGCCCGATGGGGAAGCCATTAAAAAATTTAAAGTCATTGGTGAAAAAGGTGGGATACCCTACCAATTCTATAAATGGTGCAGGGTACTCATTGGGGTCAAAGGGGCAGCAGTGGAAACATGGGTCAATGGTCAGGTGACTAGAAAAGGTGAAGAAACTTGTAAACTAGGCTAGTCAGAGACTAGATCTTGTTCCTCAGATAGAGCAATCAAAACATCAACCGCATAGGTGGTGGAAGATGTATGTTCTATGCGTGGGGGCTTTGAAACTATATAAGTAACCATAGTAGCAATGACAAGGGGTGCAGGTAGTATGGACTATGTAGCAGTGGTCATGGGGGAAACCTAGGAAGGAGATGAAGGAACTGACCATACCAGAGAAGCAAAAGGAAGAACGGTGGGTGAAAAACTTACCTATGTTGCGATAGCTATAGGAGCTACGAGAGCTTGCAAAATGGTCACTTCATCATCATCCTTTTCCATAGACTTATCGAAATTTGATGTTTGGGTTCTCCTCTTTGTTGGCAGTTGGTCCATCACCATAGATTCTTCTATCACTGATTTTGATGAGCCTTGAGCTCCTTGAGTAGTCAGGACCGTCTTTTTAGTCTTTGGGGTCTACATTGATCTTGTTGAAGCACTGGTGGAGGATGATGACATGCACCCTTTGGTTTGGGAACTCTCCTTTCCCTTGCGCTTTCCCAACTCCTCTCGTAGAGGTGATGAGTTGGAGTCATCCTTGTCAGAAACTGATCTTGCCTCTGCATCATACACTTCATCAAAACTTTCATTTGTAGGGATGTCTTCATGTAAGGCACTCAACTATTTGATCTCCTATCGGTACTTCCAAAAATTGATTGTTTTCCTCTCCGACTAACCTTTCTTCTTCATGTGGCAGGCCAAAGTCTTATCAATGGGGGCCTCCAGATTAACCTTCCCTTCAATCTAATAAAAAGAAAGCCATG
This sequence comes from Sequoia sempervirens, assembly GCA_007258455.2. NCBI lineage: Eukaryota > Viridiplantae > Streptophyta > Pinopsida > Cupressales > Cupressaceae > Sequoia > Sequoia sempervirens. The sequence goes on from VDFB02225104.1 coordinate 62,456, forward strand.
GGGCCCGGATGGATGGTAAATGGGACAGGTCGAGATGATAAGAAGTTGTATCTTCTAGTGGATTTCAATTTTCCTCCCAATATGGACACGACTCATGCCTTAAAGGAATGGACCCACTCAGATCATACTTCCATTTATCGCAAATGAGACTAAGGCCAAGATGGGCTAGCTTACTAGCCAAAGCTCATGCACATCTCTCTTTGCAAGAACCACCTTACAATTACTCCTTGTGATGGGGGGATTCAAAATATGTACCTTCCTTCTTCCCGCCCCATAGATGTTATCCATAAGTGACAACTGTCAGAACATCTCAAGAGCAAGAGTCTTGTTTGTCACACAAGTAGGTAGCCTAAAAGGCTCCTCTGTAAATCCATGCATCCTTAGGAAAGCATAATACAACCCCAAAAAATAGTCATAAGGAGGTTGGTGCTTACTCATCCAGGTAACGTGCTTGTGTGAAAACCTAAAACAACCTTTTAATAGGCACAAATCTCAAAGGAATGGTGACAAGAAACAATTAGAAAATTCATAGTAATCTTGCATGCTAGAAATCACATGAGTCCATACAAAAATTGGGTTTTCTAGGCCTGAGGAGTCCTCCATATCTAAAGCTATACACTTTCTGAAAAGCCTAGGGTTCTGATGTAAAATTAGATGTGCAAGAAAAGAGGAATACCTGAATTTGTAAGTATTGTTGTATTCCCTTAGGTATTTGAGCATTTTCTCTATGATAACCTTCACGAAGTCATACTGGAAAAACCCTTTCTACTTCTTGAGTCCAAAACCCATAGCTATTTGGAACTTATGTACATCTTTTCCATGGTCCATGCAAAAAACAAAATCCAACATTGAGAAGACATCCTACAGGTCTGCGTCAAATTCATTGTGTGATAAAGGGAATAGAGGCAGAATGGTCTTTTTCTAATCGTTCATCTCATATTGTAAAAGCTCAACTGTTTGTTACGCTTGGATTAGTATTGCTCCATTTTATCTTTTGAGAAAACCTTCGTTGTAGGGTCAAAGGGGTTTCACAACATATCTCTAATAGTTGCTTCATTGATGATGACCTCGAGCTTCTTGCCTCTAATATCCCTAGTCTCCCTGTCTAATTTTGTTGTGCACATATCTACCAATTCAGGGCACACATGCACCCGAGGCAACATGTATTGTGGAAGACCACATTCCTAGAGATAGAATCCCAGAGATTTGACATCTCCACTCTTCAAGAGCTCCCTCTCTGAGGCTCTTAGGGTTTGCATGTAGCTGAGGCTCATATATATTATCTGCAAATTCTTTAACTAGTTTTGGGCTGGCGATGCCTTTAGATTTTATGAATTTAGTATTAAAGAAACTTCATACCTTTGGCATGGTCACGTTGGCATAATATTTCTTGCCAAAGACATTTATATAGCTTGTAGATGGTGAAGAGACTTTGACGCTTCATCCTGATGATGATGCTTCTGTGGCCATTTCTTTGATAACTTTGAGAACCTTTACTCAAAGAATGCCTTTGATGAAAGAATCAAGCGGTTGATAAAGACCAAGTGCCACTTGACAATAATTTCCTTTAAGTGGGTTCTAGGGGTAGATTATATGACAAACACAAACCATTATTGCGTGAATATGGATATCGTGTCATAGTTTGTGGCCTCGCTACTAGACCTGAATGTGCCCAAACCTTATATCATAAAGCTCGCCAAGCATCTCTTATGTAGAGACTATTTGGGGACTTTAGGAGATTGTTGATGTGGTAGTTCTTCAGTTCAACATACCTATGGACATGGACATGGACATTCAACACCATGTCAATAATGGTGAGTTGGTGCCTTGGCTCTCTCTACTCTTGATTTTTTGTGCCATGTCATTGGAGAGGCATCACCAACAAGCGAGGCCTGCTAGTGCCTTCCTGCTTTGAATGATGAATGTGGATCCAATCTATGGCATGGAGTGGTTTACAAACTTCCGCACACCTGGTCTATCTTCCATAGCTAGGACTTATTGAGGATGGAAGTGAAGAATAATTCATTGTCAGATTCTTTGAAGCTGCTCATTTTTTGTTGTGACTAGAATTTTGCACGTCGTTTTTCAAATTTTGAGGTTGCTATCATCTCGTGTCATCTTCGCAACATGTATGTCGATGCTTATGATTTTCTGGGTTGATGTCCTCAAGAACTTTTGGTTGCTTTTGTATGGAAGTGCTTCTCTGCAACATCTTTTGTAACCAATACTTACAAAGATCTCTCAAAACAAAGGCCTAAGTGCCTTAAAGCTATATGTAAATTATTGTTCATGTAATTAAAAGTCTTTCCTAATCAACTTTGTTGTTTCATCGCAAAAATATCATAATTTTACAATTTTTTTACATATGGTACATAAAGTATAAAATTTACAAGACTATGGGCTGCTTCACCAGGATTCCAGTGGCATTCCCATCAATGTCTTCTAAATCGAAATAATTTATTTCCTTTCATTTTAGAATACGAAAGGGCCTCTTCCACAGGGAATTGAATTTAGCATGATGGCTCGACTTGGCAACACACTCATCATACTTCAAAACTAAGTCCCCTTCTTTAAAATCCGGGTCAGACACATTTTTGTAAAACCACTTTTTAACCACATGCTGGCGATTGGTCATGGTGTCAAAAGAATTTTCATGGGCTTTATGGATGCTTAGCAATTTAGCTATTCTCACCTCCATTCTACCATTTTCCTTGACTTCCGGAGACTTAAGAAGCTATATTGTCGGTATCTCCATGGAGATATGCAAGGCCACTTCTTTCTCGTTTACCAATTCATATGGGGAATCCTTGAGGATCCGCTTTGGGGTAATATGGTCTATGCATAATGCCATCCCCAAGTGTTTATGCCGGTCTCTTTGATGCTCTGAATTGATCCACTTTATCAGTTGGATCAAATTTTTATTCATGGACTCCGTGAGTCCATTTCCATGCGGGTAATAGTTAGACGAAGTCTTGAGATATACTACATCCCTTAGGGAGAACTCTAACATTCCAATCCCCACAAAATCCCGTGCGTTATTGGAAATGAGGGTCTGTGGGGAGCCGAACCTTGCCACCAAATCTTCAAGAAAATTGACTATTTCGACCTTAATAGCGTTCTTTAATGGGCCACCTCCATCCATTGTGTGAAGTAATCCATCGCTGTTAATATCCATTTGTGCCTTGAGCTGGAGATAGGATTAATCATACCTATGAAGTCTAGGCCCCATTAGGCAAAGGGTTCGTCTACCAAAATTGGCTGTAAAGGAATAGCTGAATTCCTTCACTTGCCAAAAAAATACTAATATTGCAGGCACCTTTTAACTAGGTTATGAAATTCTAAGAATAGGGTAGGCTAATAATAACCTGCCCATATTATCTTAAGGGTGCTAGTTTTAGCAAAAAAATGTCCACCCACTGGGATACTGTGGAATTCACTTAAAACCCTTTCGGCTTGCTCCCAATTTGAACAATAGAGGAGGATGCCATCAAAATTCCTTTTAAAAAAGATGCCTTCAGTCAAGACGTATCCAATTCCCTACAACTTGTAGAATTGTCATTTATGCGGGGGAATGCTGGTTAGGTATCTTCTTGTTTGCATGAACCTTATCCTGTCGAGCACCCAAGACTCTTCTAATTCAAATTGGTTGACACAAATTCATTAGTAGATGCTTCTTCTATCTAGGGTTGAAGCTCTTCGACAACGTATTCACATAAGCCTCTTCCTCTAAGCAGTTTTGTTGGTTGGACCTCTATGTCATATTCCAGGATCTTGGTGATACAATTTTCCCTTTTGTTAGTGATTTCTCCTTCCATTATGTATTCTCTCATGTTGGGGTGGGCTACCGGAACCAAGATCTTGCTTGCCGAAATCAGGTGTCAGAATTTCTTAAGGCCTTTGATGATGGTGAATGTCCGTTTCTTGACAAAGTTATATTTTGTCTCATAAACCTTGAGGGTCCTCGAGTGGAAGGCAATAGGATGCTCTTCCTTTCCTTCTTTGTCCTTTTATGCGAGTACAACAACAATGGTGTTTTCATTTCCATAGACGTACATGGTAAAGCCTTTTGAAAATATGGGTTTGATAACACTAGAGTTGTGGAAATGGCTTCTTTAAGTTTTTTCAAAGGCATCTCTGCCCTTTGAGGTCCACTTAAAAATAAAATCCTTCTTTAACATAAGTGTAATAGGCCTTGCAAGCTCGACCAAGTCAGAAATGAATCTACTAACAAAATTAATCTTTCCTAAGAAAGATTGGACCCCCTTTTGGTTGGTTGGTAAGGGTAATTCCCTTATAGATTTAATTCTTTCGGGATAAATTGAGATCCCCTCCTTAGAGATGACATAGCCAAGAATTTTTCCCTATGGAACTTTGAATACACATTTCTTGGAATTTAGAGAAATCCTGAACTATTGACACTTCTAGAAAACCTATTCTAAATGATCAAAATGATAATTCTTAGATTTGGAGAAAACAACCAAGTCATCCAAATAAATGAGGATGATTTTACTGATCAACTCCTTGGAAGTGATGTCCATCATGCGTTGAAAGGTATCCCCTATGTTAGATAGGCCAAAATTCATCTTTGCATATACAAGCATTCCCCACTTAGTGGTGAACGCTATCTTGTGTTGGTCTTCATCTTTGACGTTGAATTGGTTATATCCCAAAAGCCATCCAGTAGGGAAAACAACTTCGATCCAGTGATAGTCTGTAAGATTTGTTCCATTGACAACAAAGGATAGTGGTCTTTCAATGATGCTTTGATCAAATCCTGAAAGTCCACACAAAGCCGAATGTCATTGTTCTTCTTTTAGACCAAAACTAGACTGGAAACCCAAATGGAATTCTTGATTGGGTAGATGATCCTTGACTCAATTAGCCTCTTTAGTTCTTGCGCCATCAAAGACTCTACTTTTGGATTGACCAACCTTTATTTTTTCTGGATTGGCTTTGCTTCTTAAAAGTAGATGGTATGATTGATGACACTGGGGTCATAACACTTCAAATCATCATAATTCTAGGCTATCACTCCATCGTATCTGGTGCAAAAATATCTCAGCCTGTCCTTGTCCTTTTGTGGGACATCCTTTCCTACCTTAAGTTTCTAACCTCTTTCAACATCTAAGTCAAAATAATATCCTTTGTTGGCTTCAAACCTCAGCTTGTCATTCTTCGTATCATCACAATCAAATAGATTCTCCAAGGTAATTAAACCCTTTGGAAGCTTGTTGCTTTTTAGTTGGATGATCTAGCCTTCATAGGCCTCTTTAATTTTTGGTTGGAGTTAATCTGCAAACTCACCCGATTGTTGTATGAAGGTGGTATTTTGAGTATCATTCTTGAAGAGTTTCCAATTTTGATCATTGTCTAGGATTGCGGGTCAGACCATTACTCGTACCACATGCCGGTTCTCTAATAGGTTGGACATTGGCTCAAATTGGGAGTCGATCAAAGCCATTCTATTTGTTGCGACATTTTGTGATCTTGGAATCACTCAAATATTGAAAGCATCAAAACCCTCGATTAGGTCCCATACCATATGTTGATAAGTTCACATTTGCACATTCTTCATGGCCGCCTACCCTATGATTTTCTTAACCACCAATTCATAATCCCCGAATACTTGCCACCTTTTGACACCTATGAGATTTTCTAGACACAAACCATGGTTTAGGCCTTCGTACTCCACCTCATTATTTGTGCAAGGGAACTAGAAATGAAAAGCTTTGAGAGTTTCCATTCTGATAGGGGATAATAGTTGGATCCCTACTCCTGATCCAGCTATGCATATCACACCATCAAAGTGTAATGTCCATAAACCCTTTTCTTGTGAATCATCTCCTTGAACCTCTTTATCTTTGGCTACTTTCAAAATGACCTGGTCTTCGTCGCAGATTACATACATTCCTAGACTAGTAGCATGAAAGTTGTTGAAATGGTCAGAATCTATAAATTGGTTTAGCAAGACTTCTTCTTTTGAGCTCCTATCACTCATGGCTTCCTTGTCTTCTAGCATCTTGACATAGTACATCTCATTTTTTGAGATAAATGTATGTGTGACTTCAAAGCTCATTACCACATCTTCTGCAATATATTCATGATGTAGAGGTTTGGATAATACCTTCATCATCATGCCATGCTTGGATCTCAATATTAAGTGAGACCAATTGAGAACTAGGTATCCCCCGATCTTGGCCATGAAATATCTTGATAGGAACATACCGAAAATGGGAGGGATTTCAATTACAACCACCTCTTGGGTGATTGTCTGACTTGGACATGAATATAGGGTCAAGGGAAGACATTTGATCAGGCCTATGGTAGGGACATTTTCCCCATCCAACTGCATAATTCCCCTATATAGGGGCTCATATGTCAATTTTAGGGCATCGACCACCAATTTAGGCATTATTGCATGGTACTAGAACTTGAATCAATCATGTTATTATATAATAATTTTCCCCTATAATGAGGGTCAAGACAAATGGGGTGGATTTTGGTTTGCATACCTCTTTTCCATCTATTTTCTCTTTGGTATTTATGAATGTTGCGACCTTTGAAGACTGAGGCTCTTGATTGATCACTTTGTCTCTTTCTTGGTTGTGCATTGGGACTAATCCTAGTTGTACAACTCGCTCTTCTTTACCTAGAGAATCCCACAATAAAGTATTTTTCTAGAGAATAGCTAAAATTTCCCATAAGGACATGTTGGCATGAGATTTCTTCACTTGTTCCACTATATTGAGTAGTTCGATCGAGGGTACCTTTGGTTTAAACATAGGTGCCTCTCTTGGTTTCATAATAGGTTGATTTGCTATCATTGGACTAATTACTTTGTGCACGACCTTTTGCTGTGGTTGTTGTTGTTGTACTTGAGGTTGTGACTGTGGCATATACTCTCTAGTGAATCTTCATTTTGAATGAGTGTTGTAATTTGACTAAACCTTTGGGGCTCTTGATGTTGGAAATTCATTTGTAAATACTAAGTCCTCTCCCTCCATCCAAGAAAAGAGTACTTGGTTTGGGGAGATTTATGTCTCTTGTTCCAAAGACATGCCTTGCATCTGAGTGCTTAGTCTAGCACTTTCTGTTCCCGAGGACTGATAACTTCCAGTGTCCGATGGGATGGATTGACTTCTCTACTTTGCCACCTTCTATTGGAGATTTCCTTTCAGAAATTTTTGAGGCATGTGGGCATTGTTGCACGAGAAACACCAAGCATTCACATCTTCTACCATGTTTTTTTGGTCGGGGACTAGGTCTATATTCGTGTTAGGTGTTGCAGTTTGTAGTGGAGTTGGTACTGGGACTATTTGGATCGATGACTACAATTGATTGTTCACTCTTGGAGCTCCCTGGTATGAATTATGCTAGAAGGGAAATCTACCTCCTTGGTAATGTTGAGGAGGAGGCTTCAGAGGTGCCAATTGTTGGTGCTTTATGTTGACAATCTCATTTGAAAAAGTCCTTAGCATATTTTTAATGCTGTTCATCTTTGCAGCTAACGAAGAAGAACCCGATGTGATCACTTGTGTTTTAGGATACACATACATCGTTGGTGGAGGTGTAGAAGATGTACTGGGGTCACTTCTTGTGTTTTTCCATATATTTTTTCAAACATTGGCATCAACGACCAAGGTGGGAGTTTCCTACAATCGATCGGATCATTTTCTTCTCTCATGGCTAAATTATATGCATGAAGTAGAGTGTCACCTCCAAGCGACTGTACCATGACCTCAATATTTTAGTTGAAAGCTTCCAGGTAAAACATGAATGCCATGGTTGGCGGGGATCTAGCCATCATGAGAATTCTTTGCCAGGTTTTGTGGAACTTGGTATTAAAATCTGTCACAACCTTCTAAGGTGCCCTCTTGATCATTATTAATTGCTACAGTAGGGATGAGCAATCTCCTTTTTCGTAAAGTGTTCAATTTTTTTTTTCCAAGCTTGTCACAAGAATGGATGGTATTAGAAGTTAAAGACCTATACCAATCCTGAGCCTTGTCTTTAAAGGATGCAACCAACAGTCTGATGACTACATTCTCTTCTATAATGTTGTGGATTGTGTAAATGTCAGCAACATCCTGGAGATGTTTTAAAGGTGTGTTGAAGTCTTCTCCGATAAAATTTGGAATTGCCTTTAGAACATTAGAAGGGATAACAATCCATACATTTAGAGGGGTAGGAGGAACAAGTAGACTGCCATTGTTCCATGTTACAAAATTCCTTGGGGGCTGAAGGGCCATGGAGAACAAACTTCTATGAATATGAAAGATGGGTATTATAATTTGGAAAGATTTGTTGACTAGAGGAGTAGATAGACCTCTAGATGTGGGGCTTGTACTTCTAACCCTATTTCTCCTAATTGGTGATACAGAACAAGTGTAGTGTTTCTCCTTCGAGGAGAAAAAGATGGTAGTTCAGTGTATTAGAAATTACCTTTAAAAGATGCCCTTGTTTGGACCTTAGGCATGAATACATGGGTTCAGTCTGTATTGGCCTCTACTAATTTGATTTGAGTGCCTCCTCAAGCCTAAGAATCAAATACTATGTAAGATCTTCAAGTCCCATTGGGTGTGCCAAAAAAGAACTATTGATCATCAAAGATTACGCCTCTCCGAATAGCCTCATGGGAAATTAAGTAGATGGGGGACCAATTACGCTCCACTGAATGACCTCTAAGTTTCTAGAAGATGGATCTTTTTTCTTGGTTTGGGAAAAAGGGAGGAAGAAAAACAAGAAATAAAACTATGGCAATGCACCAAAAAGGTCTTACAACATTTTAAATACCCTACTGGGATATCAACTTTGATAAAATGAACACATAGTGCCACAAACCCTTCATTGTTGAGGAGAGAAGAAACTACTAAGGATTTATGCAAACATAGAGTAAACGTTCAAATCCTCTCATAGGAAGCACCCACTAAGGTTCAATAAAAAGTTGATAAACCAAAGAAACCACTAATTTGTGCTTCAAAAGCGTTATAGAAATACTTTTCTTATGAGCATAATATGAAATCTAACACAAAAATTTACAAAAAATGAAAGAGTTATAAAACATGATTCAGATTACTGTAAGTCTGAATTAAGACAACATAGAAGTTGAAATAAAGAATGATCAATTATCTAAAGTATGCCCAACAATAAGAAAGACATAGAGCACAAGTTTCTATGTAAGAAGAGAATAAAACACATAATAAAGGCCAAATAGGCACAATCCAATGTGCTTCTTCTTTGTATTTACTTTATTAGAGAACAATACAAAATGCAATACAAAATGCTGAGGTCAAAATCAAGATGTATACCCTATAAACTGTTCAAAATATTGCACCTGACTAAGACAAAATAATTTTGTAATTGATTTGTTACACTTCCTAACTACTCTTTGCCCACTAACTTTCTATTTGTAACTACTAATTCTACTGTACTCTCCTACTTCTAATACCATTGGTGAGAAGAGGCTTGGAAATTCCCTTTTATAGATCAAGGGAAGCAAACAAGCACATAGCATTCTCCACTGCCACAAAACATATAAGACAAAAAACAAATGGTGGCATTAAATCCATCACACTAAAATCCCATTCCAAATTAATTTTTTGTCAGATGAATCCATTGAATAATAAATTCTAAGCTACTTGGTTACCAATTGAAACACAACTCAAACTGTTCGAGCTAGTTCTCTTCATTAAAATATGTGAACATCTTTGAGCTGGAGTCTAGTGAGTAGTGGAAAAGTACCTTCTTGGCAGGTGGATTGCGGTGTTGTAAAACCTCATCTGACACAAAAATATGATTGCTTGTAGGCATTGGGAAATTTAGGAGATGCGTTCACGATTCCTTAGGGAATGTCTAATGATCCCTAAATGTTCTCCTACTGATAGCGTGCCTGAGACATTCCCTCAGACACCTTAAACACCTCTTGAGAAAAAACAAAATAGACACCTAGCAATCAGGCGAGCTTTTCCTAAACCTCCTCTCGAGTTGTTGCTAAAAACCCCGCCATGCAGCCATGTGTCACTTTTCATGCTCAAAAGGTAAATGATGAGCAAAAGGCTGTGCGGCCACCATGTGGCACCATCGCACACCTTTAAGCGGAGATCACCCCAAAACTTTCAAAAAGTTATTCCTGAGTGATGTGCCTTCAAGCCTAACAAAAAGCCGAAAATGAAAAAGGGAAGGAAGTCCCCAAGTAACATGAAGCCAATGACTAAAAGGAAACAATGAGAAACAAGGAAGAACAACTTAACACCTGTAAAGAAAAAACCTCTATAGAAACATTATTTTTTTAATGCATATTTTTTTTACCTTTGTATTGTTTTCTTTCTGTGAAACTAATGGTAAAAATATTTTATGTTGTTTCTATCTTTATGTAGTCTTAACACTTGTTATTAAAGGTGGAATGTGGTTTTCCCAGTCCTATTTTGGTATTTATTTTGGTCTAAAACTTAGAGATAACATAATTTTATCATTCTTTAGAGAGGAACATATCCCTAATTAGAGTGAGTATTAGACCCTAGATTTACAAGCCTCAAAAAATATAGATTAGGCTATGTTTTATTCATGTGTTATATTTGTCATATCTAAACTTATCTTTTATAATCAATCTAATATTGTCTAGAAGTTTTTTTTTATGAATCAAATTTTTATCCAAGTGTTACATTGTATCTCCCCTATGTGCTCATTGTTTGTTAAAGTTTATAAAAAAATCCAAAAATTCTTAAGTGTGAGATGTGTTCTTATCCGTTCCTTAGGTTTGTTTTTTGATCAGTAAATCGGTACTAAGGGGCAACACCCATCACTTTTGACTAGAGCAATGAACTAGTGAGGCCACATACGGGGGACCTCATCCCTAAAAACTCCAAACCCACCACTGCAACCCACCACTGCTCAAGCAATCCCGATGGTGTCGTAATTGCTGACTTTAAGCTTTCACTCCACTGGTGCAAGCTAAGGGAAGATCCACTATTGCTGCTGCCTATGTTGACCACCCACGATTGCTTTCTCCCCGTAGCAATCCCACAATACACCGTGGGATTCGAACCTTAGTTAGCTCAGCTGCTGCCCTTGCAACTTAACCGTTGCACTGCAGGGTCAACCCCCTGCTCCTTAGGTTTTTTAATATTGTCAAAGTTTCATAATTTTGGAGTTGTCCATCCATGTATGCCATTCCATACATTTCCACCTTCTTATTTGTCCTTATGGGGTTATCAAACTTTATCCTCCCAACATACCTTTCCACTTGATTATGAAATCTTGGTCCCTAGAATCTTGTAAAATTTCTCTAAGTGTGGTTGTTGGACTATCAACCTTGTCCTTACTTATATACTATTTTCATCTAAGCCTTGAAATCTTGATGCTTTGTATTAAGTTACTTTTAGTATTAGAGTTTCAAGAATCTTCTTACTAGAGCATCATTCCCCTAGAACCCCTAAAATTTGAAATCCAAAATTAATGCAGTAAAAAAGGTTCTATGGTAGAATTTTGAATTAGTGCTTCTCTCATTATCATTTCCCTACTATCCTCAAGTTATTATATCTAAAAGTTTACACTAAATTACCTAAGTCTCTCATTCACATTTTCCTTTTAGAATTCCTTGTCCCATAATACCTTCTACTCTCTCCCTACTAGATTGCTAAATTTTTGATTCCTCAAGTATCCTTTCCATGTCATCCCTAAAACTCTAACCCACCAATCCTTTGCTAATAAAAAATGTGCTAAGTCTTTCAATATAGAGTTTTGATCCATCCTTTATTTGGGTACATTATATATATATAATTCTTGGCTCCTAATTCCTAACTCTTAACTCCCAACTCCTAACTCAATATTTTTCAATTTTTATCAAAGTCAAAGTTGTGGCCTTCCTTCTATTTAGGTACATGTTTCCTCTCATTCCTAACTCTCAAACCTTGTTGATTCTTCTAAAAAAAAATTAGTTAGAATTTCACTAATCCTTTTACCTTGGTACTCTTCCAAAACTCTATCACCTGATAAATGCTCATATTCTTTCTATTAAAGTTTTATATGTGGGCTTCCCTTCAAAGTGGTATTAGGTATGAGTAATTCTTGATTCCTAACATTCCAACACTCTTTCATCTCATCAAGACTATTTGTTCAAACCTACCTCCATTTTCATGAATTCCTCACCACCCTTGATCCTTGATAATCTAAATTTTTGACTGATATGTGTTATGAGGTATTCCTAACCCCCAACCCTTGATGGTCCAAAACTCTCACATTTCATTTTATATAGTCCCATCTAGATCCTTGCACATTCAAAAGGCCATTTATGATAAAATTTGATGCAACAAATACCAAACAAATATTTCCTCCTAAAAAACATTGTTCATCATTTGGGCATGGATTCACATGTGGCTTACTAGTGGTAGAAGAGAAAATAATATAGGATGCCACTAATACACTTATATGGCCTTGCAACCACTAGATCAAATTTGAATGTGTCCAAAAATAATTTTTTATACAAGAAGGCATGGATTCAAAAGAGAAAATGAGTTGGGTGTCTATTCCCTAATTTATTTCAGTAGTTAATATTATAGAGCTTGAACATTCATGCCATTTCCTATGACTATTTTTATAGTATATTTTGTGTGTACTCTTTTACCTTGTATGCATAGATCTTGAAGCTGTTAATATCCAACATGATGGAAAATCACAAGAGATCAATTTTTAATACCTATAGGAGTATCTTTGGGTCTTGAGAGGATTATTTCAATGCACAAGCATTGGGGATAGTGATATCATGAGAATGGGAACTATATACTGATACAAAGAAGCTAGATCCTCTCTTTCATGATGGTGCACCTTAGTGGGGAATCTACCTATGGGTTTGAATTATCTTTGTGAAGGGTTGGTCTTAGTTCATTTTCAAAGGAAGCTCATTTTGGTCAAATTGTAAACTATTTTTATACTAGTGAATGTGAATATAACCAATTATGCATTTATATAAAATCTCTACTATGATTGTGTAAAGTCTTTTAGAAAAATAATGCAAGAAATTACTTATATTTCATTCTTGCATTCTATTTCCATTATTATTTAAGAGTTTTAAGGGATTCAAGGAATCCTTAAGTTTACATTTTTCGTTCTTATGTTGGGTTGTGTTAGTTTGTATCTAAGAGTTATTTTAAAATATTTTTCTTTGTGCAATGGTATTCCAAGGTAAACATATTTCAAGGCTAATATGTGAAACTTTTAAATTAATGTAGATTATTATGTAACATATTTGAGATAGAGGAGAACTTGAGGGTTTAATCTCTACAAGATACAACCAAATATATTAAACTTATCTAAAAGTTAGGTTTTGTTGTGTTCGTTGAAGTTTTTTTGTAGATTTGACTCTATACTATAGGAATAGTCATCACTCTAATAGTTGAAGGAAAACCACCTAAATCATCTAAGAACTAAAAATCAGTTTTATCTTTTTATAAATTGTTGTAGTTCAATGTTCTCTCATTATGCACAACCAATTGTTGTAAATATTTGTTAAAATTATTGTGAGCTTGTAACTAATTAAAAAATTAGAGGGGTTTTATATAATTTATTTTACCAAATTAATGTTTTTGTTAGAAATTTCTAATGAATACATTTTCAAAAATTAATAACCAATTTTCATCTTATTTTGCATCATTTAACTTAGTTTCTTAAAGTAAGATATTTGTGCAAATTGCATGTGCAAGCTATCCTCCACATAAAATATCTATCAAAGCTAAAAATTGAGTCATCTTTGTTTGTGGATTCATTTTTGTGTGTTTACTTATTTTATCCCAAAAGGATTTTTGAAAATACTCTCTCAAGCTTGGTGAGGCTCAAAGTGTAGATGAGACCTTTATTCCTCTTGTTTGATGTCCTTTTCCAACCATTGGTTTGAGGATAGGTCTCCTCCTTATTTGATAAATTTTAGTCACATTTTCTCTATATTGATAAGAGCATTGGGGATAAGGGTTAGCATTAAAAATAATACCAAAAATATGTATTTCTTGTGTGATTATGTTGAGGGCTTCACTCACTCTAGTTCCTTAATCACTTGAGTTAATGAATTCTAGAAAATAAATGTTGTTCATTTCCTACAATCAAATCGATTTATAGGCAATTCCTTCCATTTTTCTTCTATTGTTGAAGGAATGATTGAAAGTCAACAAAGACTTGAAAATATAAATCAATCCTCTGCAATACTAGTTGTAGGTATTGAAAGGAAGGTGCGATGACATAAACTCAAGGATTTATCAAATCATGAAGGGATCTACCTAACTCAACACTATCTCGAGCAATCTATATGATAAGGAAAAATTAGTAGAGCTAACTTCTAATACTTAAGTTATGTGCAAGTCACTGTCAATTAGATTGCCACAAATGCTTCCCTAGAAAAATAATGACTTATCATTGATGAATTTGAGGTTGAAGGTCTTCTATTATGTTGTTATCATCATTCATGGTTGATCCTCTCTTTTTTTGGTGCTTCCTATTTATATATCTATGCATTGTTAGTTTATATTTCTCAAGTCATGTTATAGAGGTTGCTCTATGTATGAGATTGTTCTATATTCCTTTTCACTCAATTTGCTATGTATTTTGTGTATTCAACAACTTAGAATTTTTATTTTTTATTTTTTATGTTTTATTAATTCAATACAAAAAATAAGAAAGAAAATAAAGAAAGGGAAAGAGTTGACGATTTAACTATGGATTCAAATTTCAAAAAGTCATCTTTCTTAGTTATTGTACATTCTTTTTTGTTATGGTTTTTGTAATGACTATTTATAAATAGCTTAAGACTTATGTCTTAGATTTCGACATTTTATAAGGTTAACACTTTCCTACAATATATCATTTGAAATATTGAATGGATATAATTAAACCTTTCAAACTCACTTTATCATAAATCATTGATCTATGTTTTTTCAAATTATTTATCTATATACTATACAATTGAAAATTTGAAAATAAAATCAATAATTTAACCTAATTATTTTATTATTTCAAATACATTTCTATTAATTATTTTACTACAAAATAAATAATTTTATTATAATAATTCAAAAACAAACACTTGTCACTATTTGAACATGAAAATATAATAATCTAATACATATATCTCCTTATTTAGATGTTTTATGTTCTCTAAATTTTGTAGGCTTCCATGACAGAGAACACATCTTCATTTACTACAACCTTAAAATTCTTAAATCCAGTGGACTTCAATAGGTCTTGGAACTGTGGGATAGTGCGTTCTTTACCACCTTTAAAAACATTCATCATCGCCAAATCAAAGCTTACCGCTAGCCTTGATCTTACACTTGTGTCTATCAGCTCTGGCAATATGATTTCAATAATGATTAACTTACCAACCCTTGGTAGAGCCGAGTAGCAGTTGCTCAAAATCCTACCACATGCTACATCATCCCAATTATGTAACACATTCTTCCATTTACCAACACTTTGTTAGGAAAAAGATAACACAAATTAAAGTGAAAAAAGAAGTAGAACTTTACACAAACCTTGAGAAGTATTCCATCCCCGTCAGTAGGAACAGATTCAAACATGCTACCTCCACGATGCTCTATACCTGCAGAAAATTATAGTATATAACTTTTCAAATAATTCTTGTCATCAACCAAAAAAAATAATATTAGACACCTTTTCTCAATAAAAAAATACATAAAAAGGTTTACTAAATAGAAGATGAAAAATACAATAAGCATCGTTAGATATGTGAGATTAATTTTATATATGAAATTAAATCTCATGTTTTTCAAAATTTCAGACTTGTCTACCTCATTATTGTTATCAATGTACAAGATAAGTAACAATTAAATTATTTATGAAAATTTGAAAATCTTAGAGATAAAATTAAAGTAGAAAATATAATTGTATAATAAAAAAGATATGAAATTATATATTAAATGGATAATAGGATAATTTATAATATTACATATAAAGTCTCATTTAATTGTGTGTCTTTTTAACGGGAATATCTTAATATTATAACATAATAACAAATGACATATTCTTGTGTTAGGAGATTGGCTCATAGACCCATATGTATTCATTCCTATTTTACTAGGCCATTTGCATTGATTCTTAAATATTTTCTCACAATCTCAAAGTAATAATTTATCCTTTCAAATCAATATTGTGAGTCGCAAGATTGTTCCAAGTCAAACTTGTAAAGCACAAGAATGGTCCCTAAATCTCAAGACTCCAAATCCAACTTCAATATTTTTTGTCCTTTCACTAAGTCATTATGAGATAACCTCACAAATGTTTCATGTAACATGTTGTTGTACCATGGTATTTATAGCATTCATCATGTACTTAATTTAACAATGCAAATAGTTAAGATATGCTTCAAATTCTAAATATCATTAAATTAATCAAATATGCATAACCTTATATGCCACCTACATGTCTTTAATATTGTCTTCTATCTTTCCCATCACTATTGATTTGGTTCACCAAAGAGTTTGAACTAGGAGAACATATTCACCTATCAAATTAGAAAATTCTTTAAAGGTGTTTGTAAACACCACCCTTGACTTTTAAGATATCCAAATAAACTAAACTAGATAAATTACAAGAGAAAGTAAATAACTTTATGAAAGCAACAAATCATTCCATAAAAAATCTTGATATCATTTAATCCATAACTAATTATTTATTTATTTAATTATCAAATTTATTTTAATTATATTGTCAATTCCAAATTTGTGCTCTAAAATAATTTACTAAAGTAAACATGTTTAGAATTTTCTAAATAATAATTTCTATTCTTGGTATTAAAAATAAAATTCCATGAAGAGTTTTCAATTATAAAATGATAAATAATAATACATTGTTGTAAAAGAAAATAAAGACCTTTAAAAAAATGTCTAAATATGAAACTTGAACACAATAAATATATATAATTATTTTAAATTATTCTTAATAAAAATGAAAAAAATATAATACTAAATGTGTTTCTCATATTCATGTGTTCACCTATATGTACGTGCCAGAGAGAACACATGAATATGAGAAACAAATTTAGTATTATATTTTTTTCATTTTTATTAAGAATAGTTTGATATAGTTATATACATTTATTGTGTTCCGAGTTTGATATTTATATAATTATAGTTTTAAGTTGTTTTAACAATTTGTTGGTATTAGGAGTATTAACTTAAGTTGTATAAGTGATTGGTTTTTTCAATTTAGAGTCAAGTATTGAAAGGTATTCACTCTCTCAAATTTGTTTAGGTCATGACCTCAACTTCATCCCTTATTAATTTCATTTCAAAGATATTTGAACATTAATGGATGGAATAATAAAGAAAACCACCACCCTTCAGCAATTACATTCAACCACTTAATTTATAACCTTTTGTCAAAAATATATTTTTCTTTATTTAATACTTTAAACAAAACTTCTATTAATATCATAAGAATAGTATGATACACCATATATATTTTATTTAATATAATATAAAAGAGATCAAAAGTTTGATAATACATTAAACTTGAGGCTTCAAGTTTGATGTGCGCCCTTGACTTTTAAATCTTATTTTATCGAGATATAAAATTTGTCAATCAAACACTGTAAATAGTTGTTTATGGATTTGTTGTGTATGTTTTTTTGATTGACGTTTCAGATCACTCTCACTGATCCATCATTGAGAAGAGGAATGTGAAGGAATGGGTTGTAGACTTGTTCTTAAATAGAAGATATAGGTTGTGCGGAGGACTTGGACAAAAAATACGAGATTTTAAGAAAATAATAATAATTTTGATCCAAAGATTAATAATAAAGGAAAATAACCTAAGATAATAAAGCTAATAAACCAATGATTAAAAAGGTTTGAGAGATTGAAAAAGGAAATTATCAAGAAAAGAAAAGGAATTAAAATTGGAAATAAAAGAGATACAAGGGGAAAACACAAAGGTTATTAATCAAACTAGAAAATAAAAACAAAAGGTAAAAATATTTAAATATTTTAAAGAAAGGACTTAAGAAATAAAAAATTCACATGATGATGATGAGAAGAAGACAGAGAAAGGAATTAAAGAAGAGACAAATGGAGAAAGAGGATTAGGAGAAGTCAATCTATTGTGCTAAGAAATGAAGACCTCGAGGGTGAGAGAGAGAGAGATAAAGGAAGAAGAGGGGGGGCCACAATGAAAGCAATAGAACCAAGACCACAACTAATAAGTAGGGTGGGGGTGTGAGGTAGCAATATGGGTAAAAGAGAAGGTGGGGAGAAAGAAGGAGATGAGAAGACAAAGCACAAGAGGAGAATTTTAGTGAAGATCTAGAAGGGTTAGGTTTGTTTGAAATAGAGGTTAACAAAAGGTGCCAAGAAGGATTAATGTGCCAACCATCATCTCGATTGAGATTGGTGGAGTGACCACTAATAAGG
>VDFB02225106.1:0-17210 GCA_007258455.2 Sequoia sempervirens
TTTCTTTTTGTCATCATATAAAACTACATTTATTAGGTAGTTAGTGGATTCTTTGTTAAGTTTAGATTGTACTTCATACTCTCTATCCATACAGACGCCAACACTCAAATACGACACCAATGCACCATGTTGTCATCTGTCTTCTACATTGGAGTCCTTTGGCAGAGAGCTACCAAGGTTAAAGTTTAGACTTGAGAATTTTCTCACTTGGTTCCCTAAAATCTTGGGTTTATGAAGGGACAACAATAGATCAACTGTCCTTCCTTTTTCACCCTTTTACAACATCAGAATTTCATTAGACAATCCTTTAGAATGAGGTAGATTAGGGCAGTTGATTGTTCTAGACCCTCCCGTGACCTGGGGTCTTAGCAGTCAGTCCCCCTCCTCAACATTTTGGTGAACCCGACGTGAAACTTGTAATACCCATCTCTTTGTGTTGAGATTTTCTCTCTCGTGTCTACGTAGGTTGTGAGCCTGTGCATTGTGAAACTTTATGAGCATCACATGGGGAGAGATCAAAGCATGGCTAGGCCTACTAGGGTTGTTAATGAGACTAGATATATGCTAGACAAGGATCAGATAGGCATAGAGTTTCTCTGTGGCCTTACTAATTTATTGAAAGCATATGTGCCCTTTTAACACCCTAGATCGAGTATTGTCCGAAGTCATGAGCATGAAACTTATGAGAGATAGATTAGTGTTTTGATGCCTACGACATCGATATGCCTAGTCAAAATGGGCCCTTCCATCAACATCTTCGTTCTTGATTTTCCTCCTACTGTCAAAGCAAGAATAATACCATTGGGATTTGATGTTTTTCCTCCTCGGGGAAATATTATCTTTGATAGTAGGATCTTTGGTGGAATGGGGGTTGGAGGTTTGGGTATGTTTGGTGGCTCCAGTGGTGACTCTAGTGGTTTTCATAGTGGTGGCTCTAGCAACGACTATGGTGGTAGCTCCAATGGTGGCTACAGAAGTGGCCCTAGTGGAGGTTCTAGTAGTGGCTCTAGTGGTGGTCATGTTGGTGGCCCTAGCAGTGGCTTTGATAGTGGCTCTGGTGGTGGCTTCACTAGTCCTTTTTCTTAATTTGAACCTATTTTGAATGCTTTGCTACAAAATATGGGTCAAATGTAGAACTAGTTGGCGAGTCTATCCTAGGCCTCTGCCCAACCAATTTTCCAACCTCTCTTCCAACATAGCCCTTTATCGGTGATGATTCCAAACACTCCCATCCCTCAAGGGATGGAAATTCCTAAATTTGAGAAATACAATGGTAAAGGAGACCCTTAAACACATGTGTCAGCTTTCAATGCGATGTGTATAGACTTCTTTCACCATGATGCCTTGATGGAAAAATTATTTACTTGATCTCTTAAGGACACAACACTAGAGTGATATTGTTCCTTGCTCGACAACTCTTATTTGATCAACTTGTTAATCAATTTCTTTAGTAGTTCTAGGCTAACATCGAGCTGAAGATGACCTTCTTAGATCTCGTGTGATGTAAGCAAGGAGAGCATGAGAAGATTACTAATTTCATCACTTGATACCAAGCACTCTTATCTCAAATATCATACCCGCTACCAAACTTAGATGTGCATAAGGTGTTCATTGGCAACCTACAACGACTGTGGCATGATAATTTTTCCTTAATGAAGTATCCTTCTTTCACACATTTGTGTGCAACATTGTGGGAGTATCAACAAACAGTTTCTCAGTTCGAAGGATCTTCCTCACACTCTCATCCTGAAGGAAGATCTATAGTATCGATTTTAGGAAAAGGAAAATTTGTTGCAAATGTAGTTGTCACATCTAAGGACAAAGGCCTCAAGTGCAATAAAAAATTCACTAAATTATCTAAATCTTATTCTTCTATTCTATAGAAACTGTTGAAGGATAGTCATAACCTTGGAGGATCCTCGACCTCTTAGGGAGATGTACCCTAACTGGTATAATGGAAATGCATTCTTCCAATACCATCGTGTCCATGAACATGATACTGAATGTTGTATGTTCCTGTTTCATGAGATACAAGATCACATCAATGATGATACCATCTATCTAGATGGTAAAAAGAAGAATATGAATAAGTCAGTGGCTAATGTGAATAGCGAACTATAGATTTATACAGATCCATTTCTGTCTCATTCTATGAATTTAATTATTGATCCTTCTGGTGCTTCTCTGAAGGCCTCAACATATGTAAATGTGGTTTTCTTTACTCAAACTCCTCCCCCTCAACTAATGAATAATTCACTAGATATAACTTTTACATCACAGGATGTACCCATGAATAAAAAAGCTTCTCCTCTATATATTCCCACTCGCTTCAATGGAAACATTATGATAGGAGTCCTTGTGGACCCTGTGAGCCGCGTGAATGTTATTACAAAAGATAATTTTGTTGAATTATTTACAGAGGGAGGAATATGAGAAGAAGAAGACCACTATACGTGCCCATGATGGCCTTTCTCTTCTCTATATGGTTCTATAACTCTTTCCGTTCTAGTGGGACCTAGGTCTGTAAATACTACCTTTAATGTTATTTCAGAATCTGACTAGTTTAGGATGAAGCTAGGCATCCCATGGCTAGTTTATGTGCATAGAGTCACTTTCGTTATTCACATGTCTGGAATTCTCTCATGAAGGTGTGGTGCATGTCGTGCATGACATTGGATATTAGATATTGATATCACATGGGGGATATTCATTGGATCATTTTTGGCTCTCTTAAATTGGTCCGATTCCTCCAAGAACGGACCTAATTTACCAAAATTATGTTAAGTATAAGGCTAGGGGCAAGGTGTAGCCAAAAATAACTCACCCTATAGCATAGCAGTAGGCTACCTATTCTTCTCAAAAAGGGAAGGAAAAACCTGCTCGTGCTTACAACCCTTCTTCTTCTTCTTCCTTTGTAGTCCCACTCGCCTTGGCTCATTGTGTATGGTAAGGGGAAGATTCCCTATGGAGTCAATCCCACATCTCAGCCTCTACATCCTCCTACTCCTCCTACTCCTCCTACCTCTAGGGTAGCGAACGGTAAGCAGCCCATCGTTGAGGTGCTTGAGTCTACTTCCCCGCTTCCTATTGTTTCCATTCCTACACCTCTTCCTTGTATTCTTATCTTAGAGTCACTCCCTCTGCCAGAAATGGTTGTGATGGACACTCTGATGACTGAACATGAGCCTTTTGTTCCTTCCCAAGCTATAGCCTCTAGCACTCAGAGCCGAAGAAATTTCCTTGTGCATGAGCGTAAGCATCAGAGGAAGGCTTTGGCCACTGAGTAGGATACCTTGCAAAAGGAGGAAGGGGAGCCAACAACTCCTGCCTCAGTGTCTTCTATTGTGTCATCCTCTTCTACCCCTTCTACTTTAGTTTCCTCCACCTTGATCTTTCTCCTAGCTCCCCTTGCGAGAATATATAATCCTCACCCCAAGAGGGTGCAAATGTTCATTTCTCCTTTGGTTGAGCCTCCTCTCTTGATGTCCCTTCTGGACATCCTGTCCTTTTCCAAACCTGTGGATATGCCAAACACCTCATGGTGTCTACCACAGTTTTCTCCTCTTCCTCCTCGCATGTTGCTTTGTTTGTGGGGATCTCACATTCCTTGATGAAGTGCAAGATGAAGAATGACCTTGATTCTAATGGGGGTCAGAAGAAGGGATCACATTCTTCAGAAGCTAGTCCCACTTTGGCTTGCGTTGTCTTAATGATTCTTGACATCTCTTGAGTTCATCACTACCCTCGAGTTTTCGGTGATGCTAGTAGTGGATCTCAAGTGCCTCCTTCATTTCCTGCTCAGGTGCCACATGGCACTCTCGTAAAGTGTACGTTTAACTTGATAGACGATGTCCCAACTCTATCAGCGATCTTTGCAAGATCAATGACATTCACCTCATAGGAATTGAGTGAAGAAGACCTCGAGGGGCCCTCTTCCTTGGCTCTTGTTGTAGGAGAGTCGAAGGGTGTTCTCCTTTCTATCCCACCCTTGCAGGATCGTCCACCTTCCCCTTACAATGATCTAGATTGGGAGAATGATGACCTCTTGGTTGATGAGGACTAGGAGGGAACCTCTTCTTTACCTGTAAATTAGATTGTATGTGTGTTGTGTTGCCCCATGCTTGTTTTATATGTTCCTTGATGACCCTTGTCACCCTCATAGGTGCTTGGATACAAGAGTGTTTTTGTGTCATAAAATTCTTCTATTTGTTGTGCCTTGATTTTCAACAATTGGGGATGATGAAAAGTGTTGGGGGCATTTAGGCCTCCCTTCCATGTTGAGCAAATTTTTTATTTTATTTTCATGTACCTTTCTTCACTTGGTCTGATATAGTACATGATTGATGAAAATTCATATATCTTTATTATACTATATTTATCTATATCTATGAGCAACTCTGATCTCGAAATATCAAATCCCCTATCTCTTGTTCATTATGTCATTTTTTTTCCTTTCTTTTTATCTTTCTCTCTTCTTTGTTTGCTTTGTGATGTGGTGATCATGTGTTGTCCCTCACGTGTGCGAAAATATTACCACAATCACATCTTGTCATGTTCTGCAAGCCACAACATCACTTTCATTCTTTATTTTCTCTCCTTAGGATGTCACATGCCTTTGTTTTCAACACACACCATCCTAAGGGTGGGCTATAATACTACTTCAATTTTCAAAAACGTGTAATCGGTGGCCAATGAATCCCTCATTGAAAATCTTTTTATTTTTCAAAAATTGCATTCTTCAACATGGACCCCTAGAAAAATTTTCCCTTCATGAAGGATTCATAAGAAAGAATCTAAAAAATTTCCTTTGTGAAGGGAGCACTTTTGTTTATGAAGTCTAAAAACTTACCCTTGCAAGGGAGAATTCTTTTTTTTCAAATTCCTTGATGAAATAAATCTTTCAGAAGGATTCCTTGATGCTAGAATCATTGCCAAAAATTGTTATCACTTTTCACACAGAGCGTCCCTTGAGTGGACCCCTTTTATTTTGAAGGGTTCCTAAGGGAAACGTTTGAAAGATCCTCCTCCAATTGTTGACTATCTGTGTGACTATCTATCTGTCTCCCTACATGGCTCTTTGCTATCTAACATGTTTTGTCTACAGATTAACATGTTGCTTTGCAGATGTGCCTATGAAGCTTCTTTTCAATAGACCTTGCAGGATCGAGTACCTGTAAGGCCCCATTAGACTCTGTGGAGCCTCTCACATCCATCTTCCTTTAGAATTGAGCACCTGGGGGTGCCTCCTTTGCAAGTTTGAGGCCCTATAAAGCACTTTCATCCTGTGGGATCTCTTTGTTCAACTTTGTAGGATTGAGCACCTGTAGATCCTTTTGTTCAGCTTTCGTGGGTTTGCAGATTTGTGAATTGCATGTTTTCTCAACTCTCCTCAAGCTCGAGGACCTGTGGATCCATCTCTCTCTTTCCTGTACCTAAGTTCGTGAGATTATGGTCTACTTCCTCGAAATTTTAGGTATACATTTCTAAACTCTTTCGATCTACTTTACCTCACATTTGGTAGCACATATGCTCGCTAAAGTGGGGGAAAAATGTAATGGAGTGAATTTTCACCCCTTTAATTTAAAAAAATCAAACTCGAAGATGCTATTCCACCTCATCCATTTTCTTTCCATCCATCTGGTTGTTCTCTATAGTTTAGGTGGGGTAATTTTTGTTGGGGACACTAGCGCAATGCGTGGATATTTGTGCGGTGTGTTGCCGTTCTAACAAGATTTCCCCCTCTAGAATCTATAGAGGCATTACAATTCTCTATTTGCGATGAAAAATAATACCTCTGCCCCTTCGACTGACCTCGAACAACTCGTTTGACCTCTATTTCACCTCTAAAAGACAATCCTTCACATTGAATTCATCTTCTTCTACACACTTCTTCAATCTCACTTGATCACTCTCTCTTCTTTCATACTTCATTTCACAACACTTTCTCCATTGTTGAAGCTGCAAGTTGACACTTTGATGGTTTTATTCCTCTCAGTATTGTGGCAATGTTGGCATCTACAAGCTTGTGAGCTCTCATCTCCCTTCACATGCTTGAGGGAATCACATTCGAGAGGTTATATCCATTTATTTAGCATTGTGGTATTGATTTTATGTAGCATATTTTTGTTAGCATTTCTTGGTATTCTTCCATTTAGTGCTTTCTTTATCATACTTTCTTTATTGTGGCTATTTTGGCTGTTCGTGGAGGTGGGAACACCGAAATGAGGGTTTGACTATGGAGAGCTCCAAAATAGCCCTAACATTTTTCCCTATTCTACTATGTGTAGGCATTGTGTTCATGTGGAGCATGTGGGAGGATGGAATGACCGTAAGTTTGATTCTTGCCACTTTGTTTTCATCAAATTTTATCTTTTAAGTTAAATTATTCCTATTGATGTCTTAGTCTTTTAGTAGCATTCTACTTTCTTTCATCTTATAAAACTGCATTTATCAAGTAGTTAGTGGATTCTCTGTTAAATTTAGACTATACTTCATATTCTTTGTCTATATAGACATTAGCGCCCAATTGGGACACCAACATGCCGCACTGTCATCCATCTTCTACACTAGATTCCTTTGGTAGAGAGCTACCTAGGTTACAGTCTAGACTCGGGAATTTTCTCACCTAGTTCCCTAAACTCTTAGGTTGACAAAGGGGTATCAACAAATCAGTCATCCTTCCTTTTTCACCCTTTTACAACATCATAATTGCCTTAGAAAATCCTTTAGCATGAGGTAGATTAGGGTAGCTGATTTTTTTATACCCTACCGTGACCTGGGGTCCTGAGCAGTCAGTTCCCCTCTATAATTATCTTAGATCCATTCAAGATCCATTCCATCTCCATGTTTCCATTCCACCCTTCCACCATTCCCTCTTTCCTCCTCCACCTCCATTTCCTTTCCCTCTTTCAGTCTTATTCCTTTCCCTCTTTCCCCTCTCCCTCCCTCCTCTCTTTCTCTATCTCACCTCTCTATTCCTCCCTAGATCTCTCTCTCTACTCCCTCTCTATCTCTCCTTCCCTATTTACTTCTCTATCTCTCTCTCCATCTCTCCCTCTCCCTCTCCATCCCTCCCTCCTTCCCTCTCTCTCTTCCTCTCTCAATCTCCCCACCTCTCTCTCTCTATCTTTCCCTCTCCCTCTTAATCTCCTAGCCCCTCTCTCTCTCTATGCTTTTGGGCACTTTAAATAATTTTATATATATATATATATATATATAATATAGTGGTCATACCCCATACCCAGAATGCAACATTTAAATTATGTTTGTTGATGTGTTTCTTTATGCTAAGAATTCCGTTATGTGGATTCTCGGTCTCTATTGTGGAGTACTAATTTTATCTTATATACCCAACCCTCGCTCTGAAAAATATGTCTCTGTAATAAGATCAGGACCTTCTTATTATACTATGCTATTTTCATAGTTTTTCCAGGCTGTAAAATGTGTTCTCTTGATGTGTATCCTGCAATCATTGCATTCCATGACTTGACGTCTATTTACACCCACTGATTGCATTTATTGAAAGTTTCTTAAGCCTTTTCAACAAATACCATTTGCACACCTCCTACTATCATTTCGCTCCATGAGACAAGATCTCTTTGAGGCCTTTTGTCAAATAGTTCAAATGCCCCTTTCCCCAGTTGTTGGCCGCCATGCTAAGGTAGGCCTGTGCGCCAAGCATGGCCGCACCAGGTCTTCTTGTGCACGAGAATGCACAATGCACAACCCAGCCTTGGCTAGGTGGGCCATGTGCCCTAATGATTATTGGTGCTTATTAATGTCTTTGTAGCATGCATTGGATTTAACCTTTGCAATTTAAGATTTGGCAATGTATTTTATGATTGTATTTTCAAATGATTTAGATATATTATTTGATAATGTATAGTATGAATGTATTTTGATAATATATATGTATATATATGTATATATATATATTATATTATGGTATATAGCAAAATATTGGTTTTCTATATGCGGTATATTATATGTTTAGTGAGAAATAAAAATGTTATAAAAAAATTTTAAACTGAATAACTATTGGTAAATTGAGTATCTAATTTGTTACAGATAAGTGAATTAGGTAAATAATTAAAGTGAATTGATTTATTTCATAAATAGATAGGTTATTTAATTTAAATGAATTAGAGTAAATATTAAATGATTTGGTTTACTCTTTGTTAACTGATTAGTATATAAATGTTACTTATCTTTATAATAATTTAAAGATTGATTAATAGAATTGCTTTGTGAATCAATTATTTAGGACCTTGTTATTTTAATATTATATTAAAGTTGCAATTTAAAATTAGGGTTTTCGTAGTAACTAGTTCAATAAAAAAGGATGGTTTTACTAATGATATAGTTATTCTTAAATATAATTGTTGTAGTGAATAATGCCTTATTTAGGGGAATATCTTCCTAGTTATATTATGTTATGATTAATTGGTTGTAATAAACTGTGTCTTGATTATTGGATTATGTGTTGGTGTGATTGTTAAAGATGGATGTCGTTTGTGTAAAATATACTCAAGCTTGTGTGCCATTGGGAAGTGTGCTTAGTATGTTGGTTTCTAGAGGCTTAGGAGGGGGTATATTTGTATGTATGGTCCTTATTATTTTTAAACCTTGGAAGTGGTTTGGCTATGTTGTGAGTCATGTGTATTGTGTGAAATGAAAACCCTAGGGTATTTCCTCCTGTCTATGTGTGGATTCAGGAGATGTTGTAATGATATTCTATTGAAGGGTTTGGGTATGTGCAGGATCATCATGGAAAAAATAGGCCTTAAGTGGCAATGAAAATTCAAAAAAATCAGAGTTAGGCAACTTGACGTAAAAATTTGAATAAGTTATCTATATTATTTCAAAAATATGTAAGAATAGAATCTGTGGAAAATTGAATGTAGTTTCTAAACTACTAGGTTTATTTAAAAAAAAAAATCTATTTGGTGAGAATTTGATTTCAATCTGATGAGTACTTAAATTTCGAGGAGAAAAAAAAAAAGTAAAAGGTGTCTTTTGACCACCTAACCATAATAAAATGATAATATTTTTTATAATATTTTGATATAAGTGGGGACTCGTAATGGAATGTGACTATATTTTTTTTGTAATTTTTTTTCCAAGTAAATAATTAATTATGAATTTTTATTACAACTTTTTAAAAAATATAAAGCTTCATTATGTCACGACCACCTTAACTTGGTCAAAACTTCATGAAATTCAAATTATTATTTTTTAATCCTATAGTATGTGAAGCATAGAATGTGAC
The DNA here is from genome assembly GCA_007258455.2 of Sequoia sempervirens. Taxonomy (NCBI): domain Eukaryota; kingdom Viridiplantae; phylum Streptophyta; class Pinopsida; order Cupressales; family Cupressaceae; genus Sequoia; species Sequoia sempervirens. The sequence goes on from VDFB02225106.1 coordinate 9,269, forward strand.
ACATGTTCAGTTAAAAAATATGATATAGTTTGAAAGTTATAGATGTTTTACCATCGGCTATCTGTCAGGACTTTAGTCATAATTCCTAATATAAAATGGAATAATAATAATTTATTAAATTCAAAATAAAGCATAATTTATATTGAGTGAAAGGCGAGAATCTCCTCTACAAACCCTTTTCGTTTCATCAATTTTGGCTAAAAAATTAAAATTGACCACATGAATGAGGAAGTCTAGAAAAACAAGATGTAAGGCTGATTGGCTTAAGCTTTTGTGTTGACTTCTTAGGATTGGCATCTACCAGTATGAAACAAGCTGGGGCTATTTACAAGCGTAATTTTTGTGATAAATATCAAATATCGGTTGGTAGATATCAGATATGAAGATCAAAACATCGATTTGGTTTTATAAGTTTATAGTTTATTTTAATATATCTGGTTTGAATATACAATATGGTTTATATAATTTAATATATAATCTTACAAAACTATATAATATATATTATATTATATTATTATGTATAATATATTTAAATATTATTTCCTATATTTTTGGTTAATATATATTACTAATATATATAAAATATTTAGTATGTCATCACCATACTCCCTCTCTCTCCTCCTCTCCTCTCTCTCTCCCTCTCCCTTGCCTCCCCTCTCTCTCTCTCCACTTCTTCCCCTCTCCCTCCCCCTCCTAATGAACTCTCTCTCAGCTCTCTCTCTCTCTCTCTCAAGTCTCTCCCTCCTACCCCCTCTCCCTCTTTGTATCTCCCTTTCCCTCTACCCTTCACTTTCTCTCTCTCTTGCCCAACCTCCACCTCCTAATTACTGTTAGGTCTATATATGCACAAATAGGATATCCAATTTATAGCACTAAAATCCTACCATTAGAGAGCATTATAAAATTGTTTTATTTTAAAAAAATTCATATCAGATATCCGATTTTTGGGCCATACCAAAACCCCATATGGCCCATTTTTTGCATTCCAACAGACCCTACATTCTTTTTGTAGGCTTTGCAGGTGACAAACGCACAATTTCAGACATGAAGAGACAAAGATCAACTTTTTGGAGCATCTTGTACTCAAATTTGTCATAAACAATAATTTTTCAGCATCTTTTATGAGGTATAATGGGGAGCAACGTCGTTAGAAGCATAAACGTAAGAGAAAGCTTACAAAAGAACAAATTGAAGCATATAGACAAAAAGACAAAAGAAGGTAATAGGAAGAGAAGACAAGGTATGTTAGATATTGGTGAATCTGAGCCCTATGGTCTTTCAAGTGAAGAGGAAATTGAATATGTACAAGGTGAAAATGTTGAACATGATATTGAAATTGGGAATGAAAATTTTCAAATTGATACTCAAAATGTTCAAACTAAAAATGTTGGAATTGAAGATGTTGAACATGATATTCAAATTGGGAATGAAAATATTGAAATTGATCATGAAAATGTTTGATTTGAAGATGTTGATATGATACTGAAATTGGGAATGAAATTATTCAAATTGAAGGTGAAAATGTTGAAATTGAAGATGTTGAACATAATATTGAACTAAGTGTAAATTAAATTATGTTTCACCAGATTACATGAGAAATGAAGAACCTTGTGTGGAAGAAAGACATTCCAAATTCAAGACCTTCAAGAACCCCTAAATGGTTACTTGAATTTGATGAGAACATTATAAACAATTTTGAAGGCAAGAGTTCAACACTAATTGTTCGATTGTGGGCTAGAAGACTTTTCAACCAATATTTTAGTGATAAGACATTGACCGAGCAATGCCAAATTTTTGTACAATTTCTAAAGATGCAAAAGATGAGACCTTTGCTAGCCAAATTGAAGATTCGTGTGAACAAGAAGACTGAAAAAAATTCTATTATTGTCAAAAATATTTTTAATGCTCTCAAATATATTGGAAAAAATAACAAGGAAAATGATAAGAGAGTTGCTTGAAGAGTCATTACAACCGCCCTAGTAAGCCATGAATTGAAAAAGGCTCGCTTTATGAGACAAAATTGTATTGATTTTGACATAAATCGTAAAACTTTGGATAAAGCACTCGCAAGAAGAGAAAGAATAGAAGATCCTCTTCAAAATGATACATGGGATTTTTCCGGGAGGCTCCCACATGTTGATAAGAAGCTAATTGATAATGTAAAGCAGGTAATTCAACAATTTTGGCATGATAACTCTAGAGTATCACCCAATGCAAAAGATGTTTTAAAGTTAAGAATTGGAAATCGAGACCGTACACTACATCCTAAACATTTCTTGGAATCAAGCCAAACAATGTTGTTGAAAAAAATTATTGAAACACATCCAAATATGGAAATCTCGCAAAGGACTTTTGAAGGTTTGAAGCCATTTTATTGTGTGCCTCTTCAAATTCATAATACTTGTTGTTGCAAATATCATGTGGAGTTTTCAATGCACCATGAGCTATTATGTTATATCCGTTCTACTTTGCTTACTAATGAAATGTTGTAGGAGTGTGGTGCAATGCATCTTTGAAATCATCAAGGGACTTGGTATAGGATCTTTTTATGCGTTCTAGGAGATGATGGTTTCTTTTTTCTATAGAAAATGATTATTTAAATCCGTGAGGATCACAATGTGGTGGCTTGTCAAAGTTTGTTCAATGTTTTCTGCTGAGGGTTCCGAACATGAATTTGGAAAAAGAAGCTTGTTGAGAAAAAGAGATATGAGATAGTCAAATATACTCTTTGCAAAGTGGAGGTGAAGGGTTCTTGATGCGAAGCTATTTCAAAAGAAATTTGTTGCTGATTTTATTTCTGATTTTAAGAAAAATATTTTCTACAAGTATGCAAGTCATAGCCATAGGTCCCAGTGGCTGGATCAACAATTCAAGATGTGTAAGGACTCTTTCTCCGATTGAACTATTATATCCGTGGTTGATTTTGTAGAAAACTACACATTGCAACCACAAAACGAGGTACAATCTCAATATTACAATTCCATTTAGATTGCTATATTTGTCCACATAACATTTAGACATGCACTTGATAGTACAGAGGAGGATCGAAAGATAATCAGAGAGTATCATTTTTATATGAGTGATGATAGATCTCACTCATTCGAGTATGTCCAACATTGTTTCAAGAATTTTTTTGAGTTCTTGCAAGAGCATGATATAGCACTGGGCTGACATCTCATTTGGTTAGATAACTGCACAGGTCAATTCAAGAATGCTCGTATGTTTTATTGGTTGAGTAGAATGCATGTAGAGAGGGGTGTACCTCATATTTGGAGTTTTTTTGAAGCTGGACATGGGAAAGGGGAGCATGATGGAGCAGGTGCATGTGTAAAGAGAGCTCTAGTTAAGGAGAAATTGGAGATTTCAGGAGAAAAATTCAATGATGCACATTCTATTGTTGATTGGTGTAGTTCAACATTGTCATAGGGAGGGACACTTGATTCAATAGTGCACAGATTATTTTGGTTGGTTGAGAAGGGTACAATGGGAGGTAGATTGGATTGTCATACAATCAAAGATTCTTCAAAGATGCATTCATTTCAAAGCTTAGATGCAAGCACATGGACCACTTGGACACGAGAGTTGTCTTGTTTTTGTTAGAGTTGTATTCAGTGTGAGTGGGATCAATGCTAGTCAAGTGAGTGGGTGGATACATGGGTTCCATAGTATCTAACTCCATTATCTCAGATAATATCCATGACAAATGGCACAATGGAAAGTTCAGTTGATTATGACCGGCTTTTAGATCTACTACATCCAAGACATGTTTTTGTAGTTGTTGCACCACAGGGGAATGAAGAGAGATCATGAGACTATTGGTTGGCTCGATGTGTGTAGGTAAAGCATAAGCTAACACAACCGAGGGAAGATGATGATGGGTTCATGTATCCTACAGGTTCAGTTGTGGTTGTAGGAACTTGGTTGCAAACATATATGGTTATAAAGAATGGCATACCTCAATTTGAAGACTACAAGAAATAAAAAACCATTCTCATGTATTCACACCTTATTATAGCAACAAATGTTAAGTTGTTGAAGCATCACGCCAGACCAAAGACAAAACAACTATGGACACTTAGTAATGTTGATCATGAAGCAATATTGGATAATCTTAAGCAAAGAGATGACCCTTCAGGCACACTTGAATAACATTTTCAAGAATGGAAGGTACAATGCTTAGGTTCAATATGCTTAAGTTCATTAAGTTCATTATGCATCATCAATTAGGTCATTTATAATTTAATATAGATTGGTTATTCTAAGTGTCTTTTATAGTTTGCATTACCATCTCATCATCAATTAGGTCGTTTAGAATAATATAGATTGGTTATTATAAGAATTTTTTATAGTTTGCATTACCAATTCATCATCATTTAGGTTGTTTAGATTAATATAGATTTGTTAGTCTAAGCATGTTTTTGTTGTGACAATATAGATTTCATTTGACAACTTTTGTGATATTTTTTGGCACAATTGATCATGGACCTGCTACAACAATAGCCAGCTTTGATCCTTTTCTGTGAGAGGTATATGCATATATTACAATAATATAGATTGGTTATTCTAAGCATCTTTTATAGTATGCATTAATATCCATCATCAATTAGGTCATTTAGGAATAATGTAGAGTGGTTATTCTAAGCATTTTTTATTTATACCAATTCATCATCATTTAGGTTGTTTAGATTAATATAGATTTGTTAGTCTAAGCATCTTTTCATGGTGACAATATAGATTTCTATTTGACAACTTTTTGTGATATTTTTGGCATGATTGATCATGGACTTGCTACAACAATAGCCAGCTCTGATCCAATCGAAGAGGTATGCGACATATTACAATAATATAGATTTGTTATTTTAAGCGTCTTTTATTCTAAGCATCTTTTCTATTGTATGTAGTTTAACTGCTACCTTGATGGTTTGTACAGGTGCTTGTCAGTCCAGAACGTGAACATACTACTTTTGTGGAAGACTGTGCCCTGAATGCCTCCAATAGGAAAATTTTGTAAAATTATAAATTTGAAATGTGAAACAATTTAAAAAAGTCATAACTGTGTATGGGAATCATTTATATCCAGGTGTATGCTTTGTTACTGTTATTGGGACAATTCTATAAGAACTTATTCTAATTAATCGAGCTACAACCAAAGGTTTTCTTCTTGGTTCTCTCTTATCGGTATGCTCATTTGAACCAAGTTTTGTAATATCTCCTATTTATATATAATCCTTTACAGTGGCTTGCCACTTTTGCCAAAAGAAATGTAAAAAGGTCATGTGAAGGTCATTTCCAATGTAATTGAGTCTTTGATCTAGTAAAGTGGAAACAAGGTATTTGGGTGTGCATAATGTTCAATTTGATTGGGTAAGATTTTTATGATGCAAGAGCTAGGTGGCTTTAAACAACACAATTACAATTAAAGATGATGTTGTTAGAACCTGCACAAGCTTGATCCAACCTTAAATCTTTCTACCCCCACATTTCATTGACGTTACCATGTTGTAACTCACCAACTCAACTATAGACGTATTTGGGTGCAAAAGAGGACCATCTGTAGCATAAACGTACCCATCTAGACGTGTTGGAACATTCCGTTTGGTCGTACGAGTTGCGGAATGAAATTTGCACCACTTTGCAACTTTACACTGCTTGCATCTGGCCACTTTTCCCTCCACTGAAAAAGTCATCACCACAGGAAAATGCCTCTGAGATAGCAAAAACTGAGAGAATTTTTTGTAGATGGTCCCAACACGATCCCATAGCCTTAGATAGAGAGTCTGTAAGCATCACGGTCTTTGAGAAATAGCCCTTGAAAGATTGCTGCCTTTTAGCACTTTGGACTCTTAAGGGAAATCACCGGTCCAATGTAGCTCAGAGTGATTTAGCATATTTGGGTGAAAAAGAGGACCATACCTAGCGTAAACGTACCCATTTGGATGTGTTGGAAAAATTTGTTTGGTCATACAAGTTGCAGAATGAAAGTTGCACCACTTTGCAACTTTTCCTCCATAATCGAAAAGTCATCACCACGTGAAAACACCTCCGGTGATAAAACCGAGAGGTTTTTTGTAGATAACCCGGTGCATTTATCCTTACAGTCTTTGAACGGAGAGTCCGAAGTTTCATGGTCTTTGGAGAAATAGCCCTCAAAGATTGCTGCCTTTAGCACTTTGGACTCTTAAGGGAAATTGTTAGTCCAATGTAGCTCAAAGTGATTCTCAAGGTGATTTGGGTGCAAAAGAGGACCATCCCTAGCGTAAAATGTACCCATTTACCTGTTGGAATAGCGTTCGCTTTGGTCGCATCGAAAGTTGTGGAAATGAAAGTTGCACCACTTTGCAACTTTACACCGCCAGTATCCGCAACTTTTCCATCCACCTAAAAGTCATCACCACAGAAAACGATCCGGTGATAGCAAAAAATGAGAGAGGTTTTTGTGCATGGTCCCAACACTATCCCATAGCCTTAGACAAAGAGTCTGTAAGCATCACAGTCTTTAAGAAATAGACCTTCAAAGATTGTTTCCTTTTAGCACTTTGGACTATTAAGGGAAATCATTGGTCCAATGTAGCTCAAAGTGATTCAACATATTTGGGTACAAAAGAGGACTATCCCTAGTGCGTAAACGTGCATTCCATCCAGACGTGTTGGAATAGTTCGTTTGGTCGTATGAGTTGCGGAATGAAAGTTGCACCACTTTGCAAAAAACACTGCTTGCATCTGACAACTTTTCCCTCCACTAAAGACTCATCACCACAAGAAAATGCCTTCAAGATAGCAAAAAATGAGAGAGGTTTTTGTATATGGTCTCAACACAATCCCATAGCCTTGAATGGAGAGTCTGTAAGCATCACGGTCTCCGAGAAATAGCCCTTCAAAGATTGCTTCCTTTTAGCAATCTGGACTCTTAAGGGAAACTAGTGGGCAATAGAGTTAACTTCTTCACAAACTTGGTTTGAAGCAATTTCATTCTTTTTTGTGCATTTAAGAGACATTTCGACTGGAGGTCGGTCTATGAGCCCTGTTCCAAGGGTTTGAGTGCATTTAAAATGAATTTTTAAGCCTTGCACCCTAAAAGTGACCTCTAAATAACTTCAAACACCTTAACTACCTCATTCTTATTCATCTGTTTTGCAAACAATAATTTTCATTCCAAGAGGCCGAGCTTTTATTTTTGCTTGTTGGATTGAAAGCGGACCGTGACACAACTTTCTTTTTTCAAAAATTGTTCAGCATCATTGAACTAAGAATTTATCACACATCTGCAGAGAAACAGAGGAGTACTACAAACTAAAACATATTACACTTTGGTTCTTGATGACTTGATGTACTCTCCAACATCTCTCTTCTCTCATGTGGAGAGTTAGAACTTCTTGGCCATGCCTTTGCATCATTAGGGAAGTTTTTCTCTTTTTGACAATGTCAGAAACATGACTGCATATAGATTAGGAAAAAGACCTTTCCTTTTAGATTAGCAATGCATGGAAGATTTAAAAAGTATCCTTGATATTACAAAAAGGTATGTGTTTATACACTTCAAATGTGCAATCACCCTTTGGTTCTTTCAAAGAAAAATCTTCCTATGCCACTATTACACTACACAGGTAAACCAGATTTTGTATTGTGGACCTATATTAAGCTACCACTCTCAAGACCAATGTAACAATGATACAAAATAATGTTTGAGACTGCAAGAAGACATCAAAATGACTAGTGTACTAAAAAGATTCTTCTGATTTTTGAAGAATGCTGATAACTCTACTCAGTTGGCTTCTTTTTTCAATATCATACAAATTAAACCCTAGCATCAATAGACTCTGTATATCAAGCTACCACAATTCAAGTTTCAACGATGAATATGTATCATGCATGTTTTAAATGACATTCAAGTTTATGGTGGTTTTGTTGTTTATATGATTTTATGTGATATTCTAATCCTAAT
>VDFB02225109.1:0-24823 GCA_007258455.2 Sequoia sempervirens
ATTTTGTTGTCACAACTTTGTATCAAAGTTTATTTGTACCCTTTTTGTTGCATTTTCTGAAAGAAACGAGCCTCTGGGGTATACATTTATTCGCTTTCCTACAAAATATTTTATGAAGCTCCATTTCACACTATATTTGATGATTATATGAAATCATACATGATTCCTCCTCTTTAAATTCTTACAGAATTTTTATTCACTTTAGATTTTAACATTCTTCTAATATTAAAAATTTTAAACTCTTACAACTCTAGGTTTGAGTCCAGTTTCAATTTCAAGTTACCATATATGTATTGAGAGCCAAAACCTCATTGACATTTGACTGTTCACTATAATATGGTTAGTTCCTTTGTTAAATCCTTATGCCTCTTAGGATTGGGGGTTATTGTATTACTTTTGTTAATACTGAATACATACATGACATAATGGTGAAATCTGGATCCGCCCATTCTGGTGTGGATTTCAAATTTGAAACCATTTCAGACGACCTACCTCTAGAGCATGGGTGCATCCACCAAATTGATGAGTTCTCCAAATCCTTGGTAGAGAAATGCCCCGCACATTTGGAAAATCTGGTGGAGAAGTTGAAGGCCTTACCAGATGCCCCTCCCTTAACTTGCATTAATACTATCATTAGTGAATGTTACTTGAAATACTGTCATTAATTGAATTAACAAAAGTTGATGATTGCTTTTAAATTTTAGCTTGAGAAAATATTTTCCCTTTCTCAACACAAACACTGGATTGGGGGTGAGTCAGTGACTATGCTTGTAGTAAATTTGGCTCTGTATCCTCCAACTACGTGGTTTTTAAATTTTGGTTTGAAGCTGCTTATAAGTATCAAAGTTGTGCCTAAATTAAAGCAAGATTGTACCTTAGTATTCACCTGCCCTTTATATGCAAATCTTACACAATATGCTCAAATGATGTGAAAGAAATTCAGAAATCAGTGAAATAAAAAATACATATGAAAATTCACATCTTCAAGAAGAATTAGAAATCAAATGATATGAAAGAAGATATTAACATGAAAGCATTTCAAGTAGACAACTTTTCATTGATTATAAATTATGTTTCCTTCTATACAGGCAAGGTTGAATCTGTACTGGGTTGACTAATTCAAAGTTCTGGATTTGAACTGAAATAAGAACTTGGTGGAGATCCCGCCAATTTTGATGAATATTCTTGCTTAAGTATGTGATAAATTATTATTCTAGATAGTGGGCCCCTAATTTTTCCATTTAATATATGCTTGCTTTTGCTATTTAATAATCTGTAAACATATACAAAAACAATCTGATATTATTATTTTTGTTCTCTTGATTCTAGGTAACATTATTCATTGGTTGCATGCTAAAATCATATTGATATCAAATCAAACATAGAACAATCAAAACAAACATATAACATCATAAATCATAATGTGAAACTATCAAATCAAACATAGAACATCATAAATAAGAATGTGAAACAATCAAAACAAACATATAACATCACACATCTTCTGTTCAGAGCATCACTATGAACTTGCCAATTGAACTTACCAATTCAAATTACAAACTGCAATTATAAAGATGAAGAAATTGGAATACCACATGTTGTAATGTTTGTGATTAATATTAGTATAATTGATTGTTGGTCTGTGTTTTTATCTTGCTTTACAGATTTTAAACTATCAACCTCACTGCACGCATGCTCGAGTATTCATATTTGTTCTACATGTCACGTACAAGCCCAAGTAGTTCTTGATAGTTAGGTTGCACCACCCTACAAGCCTCTCTACTAATCAACACAAGCAAGTGGGATGTCCAGTTCAATGCTTTAGGCTCTTCATTTCTTTAACTTTATACTGAAGAGATTCAAAAGATTCCAAATTACAAAACTGATGTCCAAAGGTGTTTGTTGACATGTGTAGATGAAAAACAAAGCTCAAATGTGGACCCACCATGGTAGCAAGATACTAAAGACAACCATGCATCTAGAAAAAAGAGTTCATTTCTCACCAGATGAAGATAGTCAAGTTGCTAACGAGAGCATTCCTCAACCAGCTATACCAGTTATTCAAGTAAATGTAGCTATTAAAAGCAAGAAAGTTTTAGTTCAACAGGAGTGGACAAAAGAGGATATGGATTCAACATTGAAAGATGTGGAGGATAATGGAATGTCGACAAGGAGTGCAGCCAAAAAGTGGGGAATCCCTACGACAACACTCAACAATTGGTTAGTTGGTTTAACATCATCAAAAAAAGGTCCTCCCAAAGTATTGACAACAACTAAAGAGGGTTTGATTGTGGAATGGTGTAAAGAAATGGAAGAAATGGGCCATGGGATAGAGATTATTAATCTCAAAGCAGAAGTCACACAAATATGCCAAACACCACCAAATCCTTTTAAGGATGGGTTGCTTGGGAAGTCCTGGTGGACTGGGTTTAAAAGGAATCATCTTGAATTGGCATTAAGGATAGTGGAAGGACAGGATAGAGACAAAGCCCTAAACCTTAGGCCTATTGTAGTTGTTGCATTCTATGACACATTTTCCAAAGCATATCAAGCCAATCCATACAGACCACATAAAATTTGGAATTATGATGAAACTGGAATTTAGGCTAGGAGAAATGGAGCCATGTGAGTTTTGGCAAAAAGAGGTGGAAAAAGTGTCTCATACATTATTCCAAAGAGTGGGGAATGGATAACAATTTTATGTTATGTTAATACTGCCAGATAGAGCATACCAAGCTTCTATCTTTTCAAAGGTAAAAAACAACTTAAAAACTACATTGCTGGCTACGAACCAAGTGCATGCATGGCTGCCTAGCCCCACACTTGGATGATGAAAGAGTTGTTTATGAATTGGCTGCATCATTTTGCATGATTACTTTCGAGTGGAGTATCACCGAAAAATAGACACTCGCTCATATTTGATGGCCATGGCAGCCACATAACCGTGACAACCATCCAAGAAGCTAGGTCTTTGGGGATCAATTTTCTCACACTACCAATGCACACAACACACAAATTGTAGCCATTCGATGTCAGTGTTTTTTCAACATTTAAGTCATATTTCAAATCAGAAAGAGCAATGTGGTTGGACATATATCCTAACATAGAAATAAAAAGAACAAAATTAGCATAATTGGACAACAAGTTTTTTCAGAAATCATTGATAGTTTCAAACATCATTACTAGTTTTAAAAGGACATGTATATGGCCCCTCAATCAAGATGCTCTAATGGAGGACATGCACCCCAACAAAAAAATTTCAGTTTAGCATGCACGATGATGCTTCTACAGTGCAAAAAATCCTTAGTCTTTCCAGGGTCAATGTGTCAGATGTGGAAGTTGCCAACACATTGTTGTCAGGGCTTGCCAATGCTGATTTAAATCCTACAAGAGTAGAAATAGTGGGAGAGGAAACAACTTTATATGATTCAAGTGAACCTATAGTGGGGGGTCAACTAGTTGATGACATGGCTAAAAGTCAACAAGAGACTAACATGGATGGACTTAGCCTTCCCTCTCCCTCAAGCCAACCATCATGGTTGGTGGAGGGAGCCATGAATTTAGGATATGACTTGCATCCACAAGAAGAAGGCAACACATTATCTTTCCCCTCTCCACCACCCACGTTGAATGTGGATGAAATGGTACATTACTATGCCGAGTGTGGAGAAGGTGATACCCAAGATATTGTAGATTTGAGTTAGGATACCGAAGTGTGGAGAGCAGATACCCAAGATATATATGCCATTATATGTATATATATATCTCCATTATGGGTGCCAAATTTTGCAACTACCAAATGTAGAGAAAAGATTGGTAATGGTGTCAAAGGGTTTGGTGAGTGTGAAGGATGAGAGCATTGAACACTCCATAGCTGCGAAAAGCCAAGGCACGATAACCAGCAAAACAAGGAAGGAGTAGGAGTTAATGAGTTTGAACTTCATCTAAATGTGACTAGACTTCTCTTTAATGTGGAAGTGTGCGATTAAAAGGTGGCAAGTTGCTCGGATGCCACATGATAGTTATTGAAGCTAAGCCTTCTTTAAAACCTCTTAATGGTGTCAAAGGGTTTGTTGAGTGTGAAGGAGTAGAGCATTGAATGCTCCATAGCTGCAAAAAGTCAAGGCACGATAACCAACAAAACAAGGAAGGAGTAGGAGTTAACGAGTTTGAACTTCATCTTAAATGCGACTGGACTTCTCTTTAATGTGGAAGTGTGCGATTAAAAGTCCTATTATATTTGAAAGAGGCTAGGGTAAGTCCTAGGTAAAAAGAATTGGATATGCTCCAAAGAGATCTTCTAAAATATTGTTTTGTTAATGTTGTTACATATCTAGTTTCAAACAGTTCTGAAATATAAATATTATAGTTTGATATATTAATGAATATTATGTTTTGTAGATTTCAGAGCTTTCAGAGTGATTTGGCTTCCACCTTGAGTCAGTTGTTCTTAGGTGTCTTCTTGTCCTTTTAGGAGTTGGTGCATGGGTTGTTGTGTATTTTGAATCCTATTTTCAACTCTTAGGCTGATTATTCCATGTTGTTGTGTATTCATTCATTGTCTTTTTGGCATCATTCATGTATATTTCCTAGGTTGAGCTTTCAAAACCCTCTTTATCCTTAATTAAAAAGTCATTAATTTTATATTATTAAAATCTATAATTTTTTTATCTGTCAGATAATTTTATAGTTCGGACAAATGCATGGCAACAAAGTACTACCAACTTATTAGTAAAATTACACGATACAAATAAAAAGCAGACCAATTTATTTTATTGAATGTGGACATATGAACTCTTACTTAGAATCTTTGAATTAAATCCTAGTTTTGATTCCAAATGAAAGAAAAGCAAAAGGATTAAACGTAAAATTCCAAATATCAGTATCAAGGGCCAGGGTTAGCTGGTTTTAATGGTTTAGCGAGGGTTTTCAAGCTTTGAAGACACGATTAAGATAGCAGGGGAATGGTTTCCAACACTAATCTATAATGGAAAAAGGAAGGAATCGATGAGAAAGGTTAAAAGACTGAGTTAAAAGACTGCAAGGTTTCCCTTGCTTCCTTAGTAGGATAAGATATCCTTACCAAGGTCGAAGGATAACCGAGCGAAGCCACAAGCAACACAACATTAAACAACCAAAAACCCATGTGAAAACCCGAAACCCTTTTGAAAACCAAAGCTTCAAAAGACAAGCAGATGGAAAACTAGAAAATGTTAAATGTACGAGCACATAAAGCTTTGCAAACACAATAAAACCAAATAAATCCTCTTTGTTTTCAAGCTAGAAAGGTCATTGCCTTAGCAGGATAAGAAATCCTTACCAGGTTCAAAGGAAAAATGAGAAAAGCCAATAGATGCACGGTGTCTTATCAGCGCCAAGGTGAACCAGTATGGGTGCCATCTGCAACGAGCAAAAGATAGGAAAATAAACAGACCAAACAACATTGAAATAATATCAAGATAGCTATGAACATTGGCCAACTCCAAATTAACTGGAAACATCTATAGGCAAAGGATCAATTCAGAAAAATATCCCCTACAAACAGAAACAACAGAAAAAGGGAACAACACTTAAGACAAACAACTAAATCTTATTAAATCTTTTTCATGAAAGTATTGTGCAGGTCTGATTTTTTTTTTCATTGTTATTTTTAATTATGAATTTATTTCAGATTATGTGTTTAAAATACATAAAATAACAATAGTATATTAAACTGTTGTAAGTTACAACGGAAACATGACATACTTGGTTCACAACTACAACCAAACATTCAACTAGAACTGTGTACATAAAACAGTTCCACAATCACTATTGAAACCAAATAACAAAACCTATGCATATGCAATAAGTAAGAGACCTTTACTAAGATAGCAATGAACTAAAGAGGTCCAAAATTTATAAATTCTTTAGTGCAATTAGAGTATAAGATGTGGTAAAAGGAAATCCTATGCGAGAAAAGGAAATGTGGTAATCAGATTTATATGAACAAAATCTACAAAATCTATAGGTAGCACTATAGACTATAGACAAAATCTATATGTAGCACTGTAGACTATAGACAAAACCTACAAGTACTCAAATTATGTGCAATAATTCCCAGGGGGTTTTGATGCAAAGTGAAATAAACCAGAGTAAATCCCCACTATTATTTTACTCTTAGGTGTGAACAAGATTGAAATCATCTCTTTTCTCACATACAAGATTTTAGACATTTATGACACTAAATTGCATGAATCAACAACTAAGCCAAAACATAACAGTCACTTATACTATTGGCTTATAGCAAAAATTGGCAAGTCATGTTAGATGAAAATTTGAGAAATAAACTACTTTATAGCAGAGATAACAAAAGATTTCATTAATTAAAAAACCTGACCTACATGCAAAGCTACAACCTAGATGAACAATAACACCAATACAAACCTTGACACTAATTCATGAAATTTAAAACAAAGTGATAATGAACACAAGAAACAAATTCAACACAAACTTGACTAATAATTTCAACAACTTAATTGTATCATCAACTATCATTAATAAAATCTTGTGCACCAAACACTTGTTTATAAATTTATAAAATGGTACTTTTTGATGTAGGATAATCATGAAATAATCCAAAAAATCATGGGAGGAAAACTTTAGTGTTTTATGTTTGATGATAAAATTAATTTGTCTGAATATATACAGATGCAGGTAGCTCTTTCATTTTCTAAGAGGATTTAGTTTGTGGTACATCTCTTGCCTAACTGTGTAGCATACTATTGAGGAGCCATGGGTATTCTTCTAGTTTACAATGTCAGTGATGAATATCTTTCAACATAATTCTTGTCATCAAATTGGTTTGATATAATTTTTGATTTGTACAAATATTTTAATGGATTTTTTGATTTGTTGTTTGTTTCAATTTGGGAATTTGTGTATTTTTTCTGACCTGAAAGATATTTAATCTATAAGGTTTTTGGCAGTCTTTATTTGCCAGAGTGTTTTTTCTAACAAAGGATGTTTATAAACATTTTATGTGACAACATTCATTCATTTTTTGCCAGTTCAGAAAATAATAATGTGGAGTCAACCCATGCCATTGCAGCAAAAGGAAATCAATATGTGGAGACAATGTCTTATGGAACGGAGTATCAAAATGACAAGACATTATATGTTGTAGTTGTAGTAAAGTGAACATCACCCAACACCTACCCTTGAATTTATCATTTCTTCACGACACTAATAGAAAGTAGATCTTGGTTTCTCTCAACCCTGAAGCTAGTAGAATTTTTATTTGGTTCACTTTTGAGGAGACCTAAAATCTACTTGTGGGGAGACCCCAAAACAAAAATGAACCAAATGGAGAATCAAAATCTTCTTTTGTTGGAAACTCCAACAACAAATGAAGAACAAAATCTACTTTTTGGGTCAAAACAAAAATGAACTTATGGGAAAATCTACTGACTATAGATTTTGATTCATTTTTGTTTTGGGGTATGGCACAAATAAATTTTGGTTCTCCCCCTAAAAATGAATCAAAGGGATAATCTACTAGCTGCTCCATAGAGGCTATTGTATACACACTTGGACAAATTTGAAACACTCACTACTTTAATCTCTATCACCAAAGCGCGTTGGAGTGACAGGATAAAAAAATAAAAAAACAACCCATTGACCAAAGCGCGTTGGAACGCTCCATAGCTGCTCCATAGCTACTCCATAGAGGCTTATCATAATGTCTCCCTAAACCAATACTCAATCTTAGAGCAAGCCCTGCATCACAACCTTCCTCCTCACCCATTCCTTGAATGGGTTGAAAGACTTTGTTATACTAAACTCAAAACAATGTATAATTCTCTGCAAAAAGATTGGTTATTAATGGAGGCAAGACAAAAAGAAGAGGTGGGGGGAGGGATTTGCAAGAGATGCGTAACTCTTATAATAAATTATGGAACCCTTCCCACTTTGCATGCTTGACTACAACGAGGACAATAATGGGGAGAAGCATTGAAAAATGAAAGGGGAAGCCAATGGCATGGACGTTAAAAAAAGGTTCCAGATAGCTACCTAAGTCGTGCACATGGATTGATGATTACACAAAGAAATGATGCCCTACCCACATTAATTGGTGGAAAGATAAAGTTAATCTTTATAATATTTCAGAAACAATTGCTATACCACTGTATGACACGTTATTATAATATTAACTTGCCATTAAACTGTAGTGATAGGTCTCTTTAATGGGTATTTTATTTCTTAAATGATGAGGACATCTGCAATGTATACTGATTAATGTTGACATACAACTTTATCTTTAACCCACCATATCACCAAGATCATTCTGCCTAAACGGATAGTTTTTTAGTAGCCATATGCATGTCAGCCCACATTGTATGTAAATATCCATCAATGCCATGGTGAGTTGTCTAGAACAAAATTTTACTATAATGTATCAGCGTTTTACTAAAACAATGTCTGTTTAGGCAGAATAAAATTTTACTGTAACGTATCAACATTTTAGTAGCCATGGTGGGCTATCTGGAACCTTTTTTTAACATCCATGACATTAATCCCGTGTAGAAGATGAAAACAAAGTCTTTTCACAACTTTTTGAACCACTAAACCAAATGAATAACGAATAACCAAACAACAAAACAATATTTCAGAATTTAATGCTGTTACAAAACCAAGCACAAAAAGCAAACCCAAAAAAAACAAATAAATCCTCTTTTTCTCAAGCCAGAGAGGTCATTGCCTTAGCAGGATAAGGAATCCTTACTAGGTTCAAAGGAGAAACGAGTGAAGCTAGTGCCAAGGTGAACCAGTATGGGTGCCATCTGCAATGAGCAAACGTGGAGAGCAGATTGGTAATGGGTGTCAAAGGGTTTGTTGAGTGTGAAGGATGAGAGCATTGAACGCTCCATAGCTACAAAAAGCCAAGGCACGATAACCAACAAAACAAGGAAGGAGTAGGAGTTAATGAGTCTGAACTTCATCTTAAATGCGACTGGACTTCTCTTTAATGCGGAGTGTGCGATTAAAAGGTGGCAAGTTGCTAGGATGCCACACGACATCACGAGCACAACTTACGATGCCATTTCCTACCATCAATGTATCGTGTATCCGGTCTTCGATTGGCAGTAAAAATTGGCCGAAAATTCGACCCTGCCAAATAAATGTGTCGTCCACATGGCAAATCGATGTCCACCTTGTTCAAACGAAATATTTAAGTTAGCCATGTCACCGTCTACGTGGAAAAGTCAAAAAATAATTTATTCGAATGATGTGGCGTGCTAGGTGGAGGGGGGAAGTTAGGGTGACCCACTATAGGTCCCTCTCCCCTAGTCAAACATTTCACACACTATTTTGAAATTTCCATTACGATGCAAAAAGAGTACACTTAACAAACATTGTGAAACTTATCTATACATCTATGTATTGCATTTGCTTAATCAGACGATAACATCGTCTCTTTCTCTTCGACGAGAAAGGGGTTTGAAGGACCATGCAATCGACCGATTTAATTGTGTTAAAGTCTCCCATGCTAATATAAAATACCTGGATACAAGAGCCAAAATTCCTCGATCCTCGCACCCATTTCTATCAATAAACTTGGCACTACTATCAAGGTCATAAGACTTTGCAACACTCATGCTCTGTGATTGTTTTCTTCTGGCTTTAAACTTGATTTTTTTCTAGTTCCTCTACCATATGGTTTCTTGGAGAATGGTGTATATTATCTAAATAAATGAGAGAATGTCACTAAATTTTCAAAGATTTTACCATGGAATCTAATTCTTCAAAATCCCCATTAATAGCATTACAGCTTTTTGTATGGTTCTTTCATGAAGATCAAAACCCTAGAAGCAAGAGATAGTTTGCCTACTAACATGCTAATTTTGGTCATCCCACTTCTGTCTTTAATACAATTTGGTCAAGGAGGAGTAAGGGTAAGGTTTCATGGATGAGGGCTTCCTAAAAAATTTCAGTAAGTGCTGTTGAGATTTTTTAGGAATATTTTAAAGCTGGTGGTCTCATGATTTTAATAGTGCAATTCAGCTTAAAATTTTAAGCTTCAAAATTTAAGGAATGAACTATAGTGTTTTGAAAAAAATACTAAATAAATAAAAATTCTTATTTTTATTTTCTGATAGGAGTTTGAAATTTTAAATGATAGACAAGTGGCTGAAAACAATTCCTAATCTGCAAGGGGAATTTCTAGCCGCACCTCATTCCACCAGCTGAAATCTACAGTCCTAAAAGGTAGGGGCTGCTATTTTTTAGGAAAAGATTTCAATTAATTGTGCAACATGATTATTGTTTTCCCATGAGACTTCCAACTCCATGAAAATAGATGTCCAAAACCCCCAATGGGACCATACTATAAAGATATAGTTTCTATTCAAAAGTGATTACATTTATTGGAGTACACAACAAATTATAGACATATTGCTGCAAAGGGATAACAAATGCTTGTTAGCAAAAAACTTATAGAAGCATTGAGATTGGTTATTTAGATAGATTATTTATGGTTACTGCTCGTTATAAAAAAAAATGTTGAGAGTAGACAAAAATCATGAAGAAAAAATGGATGGTTCTAGGACCGTAGATCTTGTAAAAATTCTTAGTCAAAACCATAGATCTCTAGATTTGTATTTGCTACCAAATACACACTTCCTTCTTGTAACACTGTAATGGTGTTATGCAAATGCCATCCATACATAGAGTAACCAATGATCATCAACCTTCAAATTTAGCACTTCTAAATTCTTTCTTCAATGCAAGCTCAAAATTGGTTATAAATCTTAACCAAATAATAGAAGCATATGCAATAGGAGTCACCATTTTTTTTGAAATTGAATAACATTTACGCAAGATGGATTTTTTCCTACAAGTCTAGAAGCACCTTGTGCTACCGCACTAGATGTAAGCTTTCCATTTGCATTCCTTTTATTTATAGGAAGTTTGTAAAATGAAGATAACAAGACTAAAGGTTTAAGTTTAAGAATCATATATTCCAACATTGACCAAAGAGAAAATACCAAACCCCTATCATGGTTTGATATAAAAATTTATTTGACATAACTGATAATGCTACTTACACATTGTAGAAGTAGCTAAATTTTAGCCTAATGCTCACTTGAGGAGAATCCCAAGCTTTCCTAAAAGCATGTGCACTACACAACAACTCACAACCATGTACAATTATGAATTTGTGCTTATAAACCAATTGTCACACTATATTAAAACCCTCCATTTCTCCCATTTCAATTGTTTAATCATTTTGCATGCTTTATCATGTTGATAAGATTATTGACATTGAATTTCAACTCTTGTGATTATGACCAAAATTGATTACTTTGACTTGATAAGTAAATTGACACTATGAAATAGTTGAAAACATTCACAAATGAGACTTGATGACACAAACATCTTGATGTTTTTAATTTGACCAAGTTGAGATGGCAAGGAGACCTCACATGCAACTCAAAAGACTATCACAACTTTCAAGAAACCAACTTGGTGACACATGCCATATAGTGAACATGAAAAATTTAAACTACATTGAGGTAAAAAAAATGTGAGCAATAAGACACTAATGTTTCATGTCAACTTATATCCTCCAAACCTATAAAACTATACATGCATGTATTGCATGCATTCAAAATTCCCTTTCCCACCTAAACACCTACCTTTTCTTGAAGCTTAAACCCTAATTTTCTTCAAAGAGTCAAATTGGGTCTAGAGGCGATTCATAAAAGTGAGATGAACTAAAAAGGAAAATATCTAGCACTCATCACACATCCATCTATCTATCCACATTGTCCCTAAGATTCTAACACCTATTTTCAACTACTTAGGACTTCCACCTACTATACACATCACCAACCTATACTACCACAAAGTAAAGCTACACCCTGATGGTAATCTTATGGAAATTTGCCTATAGTTAATTATTTCTTATTATATTATCAATGCTAACTAAGTTTCTTTCATGTCAAGTTGTAAGATGGTTTTTCTCCAATATGTTTTTAACTAACAAGCCTTATAGTTTTTTCAATATTGAGCTTTAAGTTCAAATTATTTCTCAATTGATGATAACTTTGGCAATGGAATGAGGAGATGAATATCATTATATGGAGACTGAGATCATTAAGGTTGGTAGGTGGATCTATTTCAACATATTCTTCAAGTAGTATCATCAACACATAAGACAACAAATGGAAATGATGAAGAAATAGAACAAGGGCAAGGTCATTTGGTTTCATACTTATAGAAAGTGGTAAAATTGCTAAGGAGAATATACTTAACAAAGAAGAGGTTGAGTATTAAGTGTATAGGGAATATTTAGGTGCAACAACCAACAAGAAATCTACTTCAAAAGTATCAATTTAATAGGTCAAAACTATACCAATAAAGAAATGCATACAATTTAAGTATGTGCCACACTTTATGGTTAGTTGAGCTAGTTAAAAGGGGGCGCCCAAAGTGGTAGATGGATGGTAAGATCATGACAAAGAAAGAATAAGTTAAATTAAATTACATGGACTTTAGCTAGCAATGTTAAAGGAAAATGACAACTTAAGTGGCTATCTTGAAGTGCAAACATGTCAAGTATGGAGTCAAGCTATAATAGATACTAAGTTGTGCTTTATCCATAGCAATTCCATCCCAAAATGGTGATTAAATTAGCAAGTTTCTTCTAAATTTATATAACCAACATGTAAAGGAAAATAAAGGAAGAGGTAATCATACTTTTTCAATAGCTAAACCACACATGAAATGATGATGAGTGTGGTATAGATACCAAAAAAAACCATCGAACTTGGAGGAAATTGATTCAACTTAAGTAAAAGAGTCAACACTTTTTTATGGTGTTACCATCAACAGAAGGAAAAGTAAATTGGTGGGTAAATGAGGAAATAAGGACCAAGAAATAAGTTGAAGACATAAAAAGTAAGCATTATTTTGGGTACCAGCACAACCACCAAGAAAATATAATTTAAATACAAGTAATTTATCGGAAGATATCATCCTTGATCAATAACATTTCAAAAATATAAAGATAGGTACCAATTTGCACATGGTATTGCCATTTAAAAGGTCTACCCACTTAAAGACAAATCATCCAAGTTCAATTTTAGTGCCCAATTAGGAATGGAAGTAAAATAAAAGTACTTAGAGGGTGATGCCACCTTATCTCAATTAATCTATTTTGAGAAGAAATTATATTTAAAACAAATGAAAGGAGTCTATTTCAAGCTATTAGAATGTTTATTGCATCTTTTACAAAATATATAGATTAAGGTTGCTTAAAACATTCTTAAAGAATTTATTTTACTATATTATTTCACTTTAAATATTCTCTTAGAGATCTTATAAACATATTCCTTGAGCAAATAGATTGTTATGCAATATTTAAGCTATAGAATTTATCATTCAACTCTAGAGTTAGTCTACTATGCTAAGATTTGATAAGTTAATAAGAAGATTTGTGTTCAACTATGTTTAGATCCATTATCTTCTTGATCAAAACTTTGCATTCTTTTAAGGAATAGTTTTCTTTAATCTTGCATTGTGTTTCATGTTGTTTATGGGATGTTACTTATGCCAAATCAATAGTATTAATGATCAAATAGTATTTGTTTCTAGTATATTGTATTTTAACCATTGATAGTATTTCTTTCTAGTTCATATCATTATTTTACTTGTGTTTTTGGCAAGGTAAGAAATTTTGCAAGCCTTTTGCTCCTACCTCTTAGATCAAAATGATAGGTCTAGATCATTATCATCATTTGATTTACATGTAAAACCCTCAAAAGATATATCACACAATGTACATTAGTAGTAATCTAGTTTGTTTTAGATTTTAAGAGTAGATTAGATCAAGGAGCTTCCCTTGCAAATTTGAAGAAAGGATTTCTTCTCCCACTTTTTTTGGTATGAGTCATCCTACAAAAGATAAATTAAAATACTCACGCCAAAAATCATACACACTTGAAAACTTACTCCATACTATTATCGTTGAATCAATCTAGAGATATGATTGAGGCATGACTCTAAATATGTCTTAGACACTAGACTTTCCATTTTTAGGTGCTTGGATGTACTCGAGCAAGAGTAAAAGATTATGTTAGATGCAACAATTTGCGTGCAAAGGTACACAAGATACAACCACACTAATACACGATTCCAATACATAATAAAAGATGCTAACATACTAGAACCACATCTCATCATTAAAAACACACTATATAACATAAAAATAAACATAATCTTATCCCTAACTAAATTATACCAAAATATAAAATCCCTTAATATGATGTCAACAATTATGTTGTCTTAAGAAAAAGCAATCACACTCTCTCTTCTTTATAAGTTCTCTTTCTAATACCAGTTCACCCCTCAAACTTCATATATCTTTTTTTTATTCGAATAAGAGAAGAAAAGTTGAAAATACTTATAGCTACACAACAGTAAGAAGCACCATCAAAGAAATAATTACAGGTGTCTATAGTTGCATAGCAACAACAACAAATACATAATATACAACAGAAATTGTTGGTTGCACAACAACACCACAAATAGAGAAAATGAGCAACATCACTTGTGGTAACGTTGTGATTGTTGAACCTAGCTTCCAACAGCATCAGTTGTTGAAAATCTTCATCAACAACCCTACTCATAGTCATAAGTACATAAACACAATCCTTAGGATGGACAAGCATAATAATAACATCCAAAGCAAGTTAAAAATCCCCATCATAGTGAACTCCCTTCAATATTTTATAAACTATTTTCAAATCTCTTGATTTGATCCCAGATACAAAGCAATGTTTCAATAAGATCAATGTTAACCTAAGGGATAGTCTGAAGAATGCTGATGTAGAGAGATAATTTTGAGTAGATCATCTGAGCTTCAATTTGCACAGGAAGAAAAGTGTGAGAGAACACAGCCAAGCATCAAAACTTCCAAATAAAATTAATAATAACTTGTCTCGATGTTTGGGTTTAAATGATATTGTGGCGGGAGGAAAGCCCAAGAAGCATTTCCCTCCAAGACCAAGCTTGAGGAAAGAGAGTTGGAAGAATGGAAAAGAGGGAGTACCACAATTGGCAAGCATGAAAACAAAGCCAAAAAAGCATGTTTAATAGATTATTTTTTGGCACAAAATGGACAAACTAGGGGAGGGCAGATGAATGAAAGACGATCAACTATAGGCAACTTGGAATGGAGAACTTTCCAAGCTATTAGTTGAGACCAAACATTAGCTTTTGATTTCCAAATATGAAAGCTTAACTTGTTCCACAGAGCTCTACTAATGTTACACCTCCATTTAGAATTGAGACGAGGAGCCAAGGAGCAAGTCGGGAGGAATTGTCTATAAATGATCTTAAGAGGAAACCTTTGGATGCTCCACATATTAGGCCATTTCCAGTCCTTAAGGAAATTATCATGGCAAGGTGTCGACATCAAACATGAGAGTTCAAGGGTCACCAACTGTTGTATTCTCAAGAGATGATACTTAAATTAGTAGAGGACAAGTTAAAATGTGATTTGAGTTGTTGCCAAGATGACCAAGTAAAGCTAGTGGGATCCCATAGGTCTTGGAAGGTTTGAATTCCTTTCTTAAAAAGGTGGTTTCCTTTGAAATCTTTGACAGTACCAAGAGGTTTTCCTTCCTGTTGGATTAAATGATTCCACCAAATAGAGGAAATGGAAAAGCTTAGGCCATGACTCAAGGAATAATCAAACCAAGATAGCCTATAAAAGGTTATCTTCCAAGCCGACCAAATGGAATTAAAGGGGGCAAATTATGAGTTTTAAAAAAGGGTGCAAGGAGAATTTTATCTTTCCAATTAACCAAATTCCAAGATCACCCAGCTATAGCTGATTGGATGTGATGTCGAACAAAACATTTCCAAGGGGTATCTCCATTCAAAGCTCTAACAATCCATTTTGAAGTAAGGCATATAGCTTGAGTATAAGGGTTGAAATGATTCCAAAACCCCCTTTATCTTTTGGTTGGATGCAATGTGTCCATGAGGTCATAGGAAGGCCTTTCTTATTGCCCCATTTAGCCCAAAGAAAACTCCTTATCAGTTGTGTCAACTGGTTATAGAAACTTTTAGAGGGAAGCCAATAAGAAGAGATGTAGACATGGCTGACTAGGAGGATCTTGTTTGCCACTTGGATACATCGAGCCATAGAGAGAAATCAGTTGGTCCAATTCATGAGCTTCTTCTTGACTTTACATAAAAACCACTTCCACATGTGTCTTTGAGAGTGACACCAATGCCAAAAGGAATCCCAAGGTATCTGGTAATAGACCCATGCTTAACTTCATGCCACTCACTTGGAATCCAAGGAGGCCAAGGGTTAGGGTCCAGGTCATAATGAATTCAATTGTATGCATTACCAATTTGGAACTAGAGATAGTACAAAAGAGGTCCAAAATATCTAAAGTGTGGGCCATTTCCTCAATAGAATTTTGTATAAAGAGCATGCTATCATCAACAAAGTGGGAATTGAGGGCTTTGACATTACTTGGCAACAAGATACCATGTATAAGTTTTGTGGACATAGCATGTTGAAAGAGATAGCCAAGAGCATCAACTGCAAGAACAAACAAGTACAGTGCAAGAGGGCAGCCTTGACGAATGGATTTTTGCAAGGGAAATTGGGGGGAGAGGGTTCCATTTACTAAAAATTTGGCATTAGCATCAACAAATAGCATACTAATTTGCTTGCATAACTTGGGGCCAAAGCCAAGCCATTTTAGCATATTAAGGATGAATGGCCAGCAAATGCGATCATAGGCTTTATCGAAGCTGAAAGTTTAATAATTAGAGCATCTTGGGCAGTTTGTTGTGCCCATTCAACAATTTCCCAAGCAAGAATAAAATTGTCCAGAATGAATCTCCCCCCTAGGAAACTAGTTTGTTCAGGTTGAACAATGTCCTGAGTGATTTGTTTAATTCTACATGCAAGCGCTTTAGCTATTATTTTATAAGAAGTGTTGAGGAGGGTAATAGGTTGCTAACCATTAATGGTGTCCTCATCTTTTCCTTTGGGAATGAGTTTAATCAGGCCCTGATTAATAATAGGTCCTAATGTTCCCGTTTCAGTTCCTTCAAGGTAAACATTATAAAAAATCCTTGCGATGAAGTGCTCATAGAAAGTTTGTAAAATGGCATCATGGCTGGTTTGTAGGGATCCATCAGCAGATTTGATAGCAGAAATGTATTATTTTTTGTGTTTGTGTCGTAAATATTGAAAGAAAAACTTGGTCCCACGATCCCCCTCCTTGATCCATTAGAGACGGGCGTAGACTTGAGCACCTTTTCCTTTATAAGCAACCATTTTTCGAAGCAAATTTTCAATATTAGTGATTGATTGTTTCATAGAGATGTTTTGTGGGTTTATAGCTAGGATAGCACACCCATGTTCAAGTTGCCCTTTGAGGGATTTTTCAAGCCTACGACGTCGAGCAACAGCTTGTCTCCCATAGTCATGAAGAAAGGAAGTGCATCTTGCAATGGTTCTCTCCCACCAGCTAATCCATCTATCATGCTAAGGTTTTGTCTCAGAGTTCCAAGTAGCAATTAAGTCATCAATGCAATCCTGACTTTTGAGATGAGAGACATTCAATTTGAATGGCAAATCTTTGGAGAGGGAGCTATGGTTGGAGAGCTCAAGGGTGGTAAAAATTGGAAGGTGATAAAAAAGAGCAGTTGAGAGGTCTAGGCATACAAGGCGACCATCATGAGGTAAGATAGTGCAATTAGGGGAGATATAAAAACGATCCAGCCTATTCATTTTTCGCAAAAGCCCTTCACGACAATTGTTCCAAGTGTACCAATGCCCTTCATATATCTTTTGTTGATAAATCTCAACATTATTTACAAATTTATTTACTGTTTCATAGCAGATTTTATTGTAAAAGAGCCTATGAAAGTTATAAAAAGGTGAAAATTTTAGGTATTTTCTTGCAATTTGAACGAACATAAAATCGAACATCAACTGAAGCTGAAAGAACCTGTGTTCAGTGGCGAAATTACTTCACTCTCAGAGAGTTTATTAGGGATTTCTTGCAATGGTCGTGATACCGCACATTCCTGCGGCTAAGTTGTATCCAAGTAGATGGATTATTCATACATACAACATCAAAAGAAAGAAAGTGTCTTCCAATAACCAAACTGAAACCAGTGACAATATCCTCCAATAAATAGGGAAAGTAAAAGTGAAACCTCTGAGAATGTTTTACAACAAAGAGAAAAAACGAAGACTAGCAGAAACGCTGTTACTCTTAGTAGTAACAGGATGCAATTCTGGTTTTGGTTACATTTGTTTTATTTAGTTGGTGGAAGGAACAAGCAGAAACAAGAGATAGCAGCTGGAAACAATGGTACGTCTTTATATACTTTTATTCTACGCATCTCCTTGTTCAATAGTCCAATACTCTGTTTCTCTAACGTTAATTTACTGCACCGCAGATTTAAATGATTGCGTAACAGCTTAATTTTTATGGCTCTGCATTACTGATTTTTACCAAATATATTAGTATATGTAAATCCACCGTTGTAGATTCTCTGCTGGCTCTCCAGTTTCCTGCAAAAAAGCACTTTATTTTTGTTTATTGGATTCTTCGAGGTTTTTCATTGTTCTGTAAATTGATGCCTTAGGGTTTTCTTTTCTCGCAAGCGTTTCATTTTTGTACTCGTTTAAAGGCTCACAGGATTTGGATTGTTAGGTTTTGAGCACGCATAAAGTGTGCAAGCTCATTCTTTAGTTTTAGGCGTACATTTATCAATTTTGAATAATGGTTACACCTGTAAGCCATAGGAATGACTTATATTGCGACTGATGGCTCGTAGGGTTTAAGTAATTGTAAGGCTTTCGAGAAAATGCTTTATTTTCCTATGCGATTCACGATTTTGCTTGCTTAGATACTATCTAAAGATTGTAGGCATAGATTTAATTGATTGGATTTAGATTCTGTGATTTTCGTTTTGATGTGATTGTATTGTCCATGCTTTTTGGCTATACTCGTCAGTTCATCCTAGATAGATATGAAATGCGCTAAGTTACATGAATACACTTGGCCATGACACTAGGGATTGGGGTTGAAGTTGAGTGCTAGACTAAAGGATATTATATTGGAACGAAATTTGCAACCCCTGTGATTTATGAAGGACAAGGACGATATTGTTGTATGCCAGGGATGCACACACCACCTCCATCTACAGACATTTGTAGATTATTTTTCACACTTCACAATATAATCCAATCTATGTATTCAATCGGCATGGCTATGGATGCAGTAATTCCATTTTCTAGGATCTGAATTGCCACTGGCTTTCCGTTCAATTGGCTTTAGTGTTTGCCATTTTTGATAGAGGAGATAAATTTCTTTGTATTTTTGATATGGGGTGTAAAGCTAACTAGAACATACCGTTCACAGCAATTCTGAAAATAAGCCTCTAAAGGTTGTTTATTTAGAAAGACTAAGCAAATTATTTCACCAATATTTTTTTGTCAATTTCAAGAACCTAGATTTTAAATTCAGATAAGCCAACTGTTTTTTTCCTGAGTCTTTGTTTTTCAGTTTGCATTAGTAACTAAGTCTATAAATTGCTTTTGTACAGATTGTAGGTGGCAGGGGTAGTGCTGTCGGATTGTGGAGTAAGTTTGAATGCATAGCTAAGGGCGTGGCGGCTCAAGAAAGTTGCAGAAGAAGACCGCTTCACCTTGTTGATTGTCTTTTCCCTTGTCATAGTTTAACCATTATATCAAGACCTATATCCCCTTCCACGTGTATTACATTCTGCAATCTTATCCTTCCAAAGGATTCATCTGTCATGCCCAAGAAGTCCCCAACTGCATATTCAATTTTCTTCCATACCCAAACTACCATGGTAATGAGCATTAAGGGAAATATGGAATCCAAAACCCGCTCGGGTCTTGATGTTGAAGAATGCCCACATGATGATGAAGCTATGTTGTTGATTGCAGCGGCACTTGAAGATCACCTCTGCAGGAAATGGAATTTAAGCAAAACAGATGTTTCTAGAGCAGTAAAATATGCTCCAAAGTTTGTTATGAAGGTGAAATCCCTGGTCAATTTAACTGACAAAGACACAGAATTGGAAGGGCTTAGGTATGAAGAGGGTTCATTGAAAAATGACTACAGGGCAGCAGTGGCAAACCTTTTCAATAAGGACAGTGCACTCAATGAGGTTGACCTTTTTCTGGAGAGCATCGGCAAAGAGGAAGAGGCCTCAGAGCCACAACAGATTGAGGTTTGTACTGATAGAGGATTGGTTGCAGTCACCAGACAGTTGGAATGGTATGGTTTTCCCAGGATTAATGTTTATTGCTTGATTCAGCAACAAAAGTTTTTGTTAAACTGCTGTGAATCTGAACTGGAGAAAACCTTGAAAACCCTCGAGAGTTATGGTTTTAACAGGGAGACATTGTCATCGCTTTTATTTTCTTGCCCATATATTTTGAAATTGGAATACTTGAATCAATGGCATCCAGTTTTTTCTACACTTCATAAATATCCTAGTAGAACATCCATCATCGAGAAGTTATTGAAGTATTGTGTAAGGTTTGGACTGGAGCCTATAGGTCCAGAAGATTATAAAGAAAATATCAAGTTTTTGTCTGATAATAGAATTCGGTCCTCTTCTATAGGCAGGTGCTTGGAGAAATGCCCTTTATTATTCTACTTAAATAGATACTCTGATTTAGAACCCAAGATTCAGGTTTTAACAGATTGTGGAGTGAGGAAGGAGACGGTATATCATATACTGAGGAAGTATCTGAATTTTTTAACTTATAGAACAGTATCCCTGTCTTTGAAGATTGATTATCTTAAGAGTATTGGTCTAGGCAGAGAGGACATGGATCAAGTCTTTGGCAAATTCCCTGCATTGTTAGCCCATAGCATTGAAGACAAGATGAAACCAATAGTTACTGAGTTACAGAACTTGGGCATCAGGGGTCAGCTCCTTACAAAAACCATTGTGGATGATCCTTCTGTATTTTCAATGAGAGCAGGGGGAGAGCTGTCCAGGTGTGTTGCATTGCTCAAGAATTTGAAAGGAAGAAAAGCTATACAAGACAGGATTCTTCAACAGGGTCTTATAAAAGGTTGTAGGCTAGTCAAATCACGGGTTGAATTTCTGACTAAGCATGGGCTTTCTCATAGGGAAGTTTTGAAGTTGTTAGAGAAGGAACCCCGTATTATTCTATATGATCTTCAGTCTATAGAACAGAAAGTTAACTTTTTAATCAACGATATGGGTTTTCCTATCAGAAACCTATTAAGTGTCCCCAATTATTTGGGTGTTAATTTTCAGAAACAGATACTTCCTCGCCACAGAGTAATTGCCTATCTGAGATCCATAGGTGGTCTTGGTGTGGATGTTAACTTGAAAGAAATGATGAAACTCACTCGAATCCAATTTTACAATAAGTATGTACGGCCATATCCTAACTGTGAAAAGATTTTTGGAAACTGTATGAAGGAAGACAAAAAGCCTGTTACTAAGTGGAAGGGAAAACAGCCATAACTTATTTTGGTCACATATGATAAATTTTTTTGGTTTTATTATCTATGTTTGGATTTTTTATTTATCTACCGTAACTTTTGGCAATCGTAGTTATCAATTAAAGTTGTTTATACCAATGCAAACATGCCAAAATGCTAGGGGAATGCCTGTTATTTTTCCACTCCAGAGGCATGCTAAAGTTCTTGCAAACTGGCCGGCATTCTTTCACTTCAGAGGCATGCCAAATTACTATTGAAATGTCTGTTATTCTTCCACTCTAGAAGCATGCCAAAATGCTAGGGCACTTTGTTGTTCTTCCACCCTAGGGAGCCAAAATTTTGCACGTCATTGTAGAGTTGAAAAGTGCATACATCACACTTTTCCCTTCATGCTTTGCACCTGTCTTGGTGAGCTTTACCAAAGACCTGTTTCAGATCCCTTTTGACTGTTCCAGAGCTTGAAACACCCAAAAATATGTCATTTCATAGAAGCACGACCCCATTTTCTGCAAATATTCCATCTCATCCCTGCTTGCACCTCAATTCCACAATGGACGCTAGTGCAGCGTGCTGGTGTCCCCTGACAATTTGAACTTCTTTTTTCTCACTAACAGTCAGTTGCTTCACTGTCCCTAATCCTACTGCATTTTCTAATGGTCAATTGACAGCCAAGACATCTATTTATGGAAACCTCCTATTTTTGGAAAGGGTTCCTCATCTGTCCTCAATCCATCTCTTGGTACTATCACGCACTCATTATATCTGCAAAACCATCATTAAAGCTCGTACACAGACCAGCATTGCTGCAACACTTGCACACCTAGGATCACACACCAGCAAATAGGGACTTGACTGTGGCAAGTCACAGTCAAGTCCCTGTACTTGCCTAAACACTAACATTCCATTTCCTTACAACTTTTACCCTCTTTCTGCCATCTCTACATGCTACAGGAATAGGTCTGATAGGTGCAGGAAGGCAGAAATACCATTTGGCGTCAGCCATCACTGTCTGCACACAGGAGAGGAGCACAGAATTTTAGACATGAGCATGGAAATATGGATAAGACCATGTGACACTTTTACAGAAAGGCTCTGCACCATCCAGGAACTCTTCCAGTTAACTTCTTCAGTCTTCTTGTGCAATTATAGTCACACTTTTCTTTTCCTCTCTTTCAATACTAGTTGTGCAGTCTCAACTAGAGTTGTTTAGTTTACCAATGGTATGAAGGTAATGTGTTAAATCAGATTTACTTGTCGATTAACCACATCTTAGTGATTAAAAGTAGCACTCTTAGTATATGTTGTTTTTCATTACAATCATATTGTTAGGCTTTTTGAAATCTCTTGTTTTAGGGAAGTTTGAGAAAGGTATCATTGTTCATGAAATAGGAGGCTCAACCTTATTCTTTCTGGCCTCAATTAATATGGATTTTGTTGCTTTTATTTAGCATGCCATATGAACTGTAAAATTTCCTAGTAGTACTTGATTCTAAGCATCTGTCAACAGCTGTGTACTGTTTGCTGAAAACTTTATTTTGTGGCCTGAGCTGATATAGTCTTCTGGTATTGTATTCAGTATTGTATTAATTATCAGCATTTTGATTTATCCACCTAGATTTATTATTTTATTCTAGGTTTGTTAGGTTCACTGTGCAACTCAGGTAGTTCCAACCAAGTGTTAGATAACTGAATTATATATTCTTCTTCCATGAAAATCTCCCAGGTTAACTTTTTACACCTTAATTTGTAAGAAGTTCGCAGCTTAAATGGGTAGAAAGATCTTGATTATTTAGTCTCTGCTTTAAATAATAGTTCTAATTGTTGTGGACGAAAATTATAGCATGTCGTACATGTTTTCTCTCTTGGATTCCTAATTTCAACCATATCCAATGTTAAGTTTGGTTATGCTTGAAAGTTTTACTATTTCTTTAAATGCTTAAACCATCAGGATTCTTGGGGTTATTCCTGACTTTACACAAATTTCGTTTGAGACTTATCAGAATTCTAAGTCCTGCAATGGACGTCATGCCTCTTGGCTAGCATTCCTGCTTGGAAGTACTTATCTGAGAAACACATTTGCCATTCCATTTTACAACATTCATGCCTGCATTGGTCCTAAGGGTCACACTGGTATTTGCTCCCAAGGTTGTGATCTTCACCTCTGTTACATGATTCTGCCAATTATTGTTTTGTGGATCCTTTAAATTTTGTCTATTCATTCTTTCTTGTCACCTGATCTATTCCTGATCCATAACGAAGCAAACATTTTGAACACACATTTGACAGACCCTTGGCCTAGTTTATCTCTTTCTTGGCTACCTTCAATCTTTTAAGTTTCTGTCAATCAGCTTTGTCATGTCCATCTTGGTCCAGTGGCTGATACAGGTTTGAATGAACAATTACACGTCCAACTGTGGAGCTATTTGCAAAGACCCTACAATTTCAATCAAATTTACCTAGCTCTTCTGAACATCTATCAAAATGGACCCAGAAGAATTAGAACCCTTGCAATAGCCATGACACTGCCATAAATAGCACCACCAAGTTGGCTTGCGAGAACATGGAGGGTGCAGTAGATTGATGCCATTAGAGTGCACCTAGTAGTTAAGATGTTTCCATCAATAAGAACAATTGACGATTCCATAATAAATTCTGCATTGACCATATTTTGACATCCACTCCAACAAGCTGTCAAAAAATTGATTGCCGTCCAAAAGAATGATCAACTCCCAAACATGCTAATATCAATTGACTTATCTCAAAAGCATGCAGAAGTAGGCTACATAGGACAATGGGATAGCATGTGAACATCGTGGGCTGACAATACTAGATAGGCCAAGGCACATGGGACATAGGCTGCACAACATAACACAATGCATGTGGTTAAGCCAACATGCGAAGATTACCATAGCATGGGTTGCACACAAGTTCAACCTACATGCGAGAGCTACACATCTATTTTTGGGTGATGCAAGATTGTGTTGACCCAAGGATGCTCCTACATTTAACACTTTTGGTAAAAAGTGTGAACCAGGGGCTCATGATATGGATTGTGTGAACAATTGATTCAACCACCCAAATTGGCTTACTTCATCTTTAGAAATCCACAAGTCATCCTCTTCCTATTTACCCTTCTAGTGATTATGATATTCTTTGTACTCACTTTATTGAGTCTTCTTGCCTAAGTGCATATCCAATATCTGTGTGATTTACTTGCACTACTTTTCTAATATCTCCTTTCTCTTAATAAGCACTTCCATTTCACCGTGTGTATGAACCTT
>VDFB02225111.1:0-13606 GCA_007258455.2 Sequoia sempervirens
ATATAAACACGTCAAAAGATTTAAATGTCAACTTTTTGCAATATTATTTCTTGTATAGGAAATGGACTTGGGAGAAAGCAAGTTATAATTTATAATACAAATAAGAAATGGACTCAACGCTATCTTAGACCCCCAAATATGTCTATTTAACAAAGAAACACCCTCTCAATCACTCTTCCAATTGCAAAACACCATTGGGTAGCATTTACCAGTCTACAAATCCACAAAATCCATAATTTTTAGGGTGTGATTGGCCCTCTAACCGCACTATCCTCTAAACCCTCACTTTTCTCAAATTTCACTAGGGTTTATTGAAAACCCCACATTTAGACATCATACAACCTCAAAACATCTTCCAACACTTTTCATTCTGCCTACACAAACTTAATTGACCACCAAATTATGATGCCCCCTAACTTTACCCACTTTTACTCCCTCAAACCTCTCTTTTTCATTCAAAACCCCTCTTTTCCCAACTAGGGCATCATGCCATAACATAGTTTTGACCTCCCTTGTCCTTGCAAACCTTTTGAACACATCAAACTCCATAACTTCACCCTATTTCCAACCTATTCTAGCTTATTCTCAAGCAATTTCTTCTTTTCACCTCATTTAGCAAGGCCTAAATTCTAGTTTTTCAACAGGGGCAGTGTTAATAATCTCTTCCAATGCCTTTACCAATGTTATTTTATTATTCCTACTCCCTATCGTACTTAATTGATTCAAATGATCCCACACTAACTCAAAACTAAAAGCAAGATTGTAAAATGGCCTATCATGGCCTTATTTGACATTATAATTACTAAAACCACTAAACTAGACCTTCTTTATCAAATGGAGGAACAAGGTGCTTTACACCAATGATCATACACTTTTTGTGTGGAAAACTCAAGACTTCTCAACCGTCATGTGTATGTTTCTCTTTTTTATTGTTTTGCATGCCATCATAAGGGATCAAGCTGGTTGAACGTAGCTCAGAGAAATTCCGCATGTTTGGGTGCGAAAGAGGACCATGCCTAGTGTAAACCTACCTATTGGGATGCGTTGGAGTAGTTTGTTTGGTCACATGAATTGCAAAACGAAAGTTGCACCACTTTGCAACTTTACACTATTTGCATTTGACACTTTTTCCATCAAGTGAAAATTGGACACCATAGGAAAATGACTCCAAGATAACAAAAACTAAGAGAGGTTATTGTAGAGAGGCCCAACGCGATCCCGTAAGCTCAGACAGAGAGTTCGTAAGCATCACGGTTTAGATCAAAGTTTGATTCCCTTTTGCACTTTAGACCCTTAAGGGATCAAGCCGATTGGACGTAGTTCGAAGTGATTCCACATGTTTGGGTGCGAAAGAAGACCATTCCTAGAGTAAACGTACCCATCTAGATGTGTTTGAACAATCCATTTGGTCACACGAGTTGCAAAACGAAAGTTGTACCACTTTGCAACTTTCAACTACTTGCATTTGACAACTTTTTCTCCAAGTGAAAATTTGCCACCACTGGAAAATGCCTCCGAGATAGCAAAAATTGAGAGAGGTTTTGTAGAGGGGCCCAATGCGATCCCATAGGATCAGATGAGAATTTTCTAAGCATCATGATATCCAAGTAACAACATGCTGAAGTTTACAGCCATTTTGCACTTTGGATTCTTAAGGGATCGATCTGGTTGAATGTAGCTCGGAGCGATTCCACATATTTGGGTGTGAAAGAGGACCATGCCTAGCGTAAACATACATATTCGGCTTGTTGAATAGCCTCTATTTGGTCATACATGAGGTTAAAACTAAAGTTGCAATCAGCTTTGTAACTTTCTAACTACTTGTATTTGACAACTTTTTCCCAAGTGAAAATCAGCCACCACAGAAAACCACTACTTTAGATAGCAAAACCAATAGAGGTTTTGTATAGTCCAAACCATCCCATATGATCATACAAGAATTTCTAAGCATCATAGTATCCGAGTAACAACATGTTCAAGTTTGCACCATTTTCAACTTTGGACTCTAAGGGATCAATTCAGTTGAATGTAGCTCAGAGCGATTCCACATGTTTGGGTGTGAAAGAGGACCATGCTTAGTGTAAATATACCTACTCAAACACATTGGAATAGTCTGTTTAGTCACATGAGTTGCGAATGAAAGTTGCACCACTTTGCAACTTTCAAATACCTATTTTGCATTTGACAACTTTTTCCCAAGTGAAAATCACAAACAGCTGTGAAAACCACTTTGAGATAGCAAAAATTGAAAGAGGTTTTTGTAAAGGGATCAATGCAATCCCATAGAATCAGATAAGAAATTTTAAGCATCATGGTATCCGCCAATAATAGAATGTTGAATTTTGCACCATTTTGCACTTTGGACTCTTAAGGATCGACGGTAGTTAAACGAGCTCAGAAAGTGATCTTAATGCGGTTTGGGTGTGAAATAGATGACCACATTAGTGTAAAAAATACCCATTCAAACGGTTGGAATAGTCCATTTGGTCACATGAGCTGCGAGCAAAATCTCCTGCACTCCACTTTGCAGTAAACTTAACTTACTTCTGTTTGACAACTTTTTCCCCTAAGTGAAATCTCGGCCACCACCTTAAAACCACTCCAAGATAGGAAAAAAAACCGAGAGATGCCTTTTAGAGGGCTTCCAACATGATCCCATAGGATCGCATAAGAATTTCTAAACATCACTTCGATTCCGAGTAACAACATGCTAAATTTTGCACCATTTTGCACTTCTTTAGGACTCTAAGAGATCGGATCCAAATTTGAATGTAGCCTCCTGAGTGATTCCGCATGTTTGGGTGCGTAAGAGGACCATGCTTTAGTGTAAACATACCTATTCAAATGTGTTGGAACATTCCATTTGGTCACAATAAGTTGCGTAACAATAGTTGCAACTCACTTTTTCTCAACTTTCAACTACTTACATTTGACAACTTTTTCTCCAAGTGAAAATCTGCCACCACGGGAAAATCATTCCGAGATAGCAAAAACTGAGAGAGGTTTTTGTAGAGGGGCCCAATGCAATCCAATAGGACCATATGATAAGTTTATAAACATCACAATGTCTGAGTAACATCATGTTGAAGTTCCTCTGTGAGCCATTTTCACTTTGGACTCTATGGATTAACTGGCTTGGCTTTGGCAATGAAAAGAGGACCATGCCTAATGTAAACATACCCATTCAAACATGTTGGAATAGTTTGTTTGGTCACACGAGTTATGTGTAATGAAAGTTGCACCACTTTGGGTAACTTTCTAACCATTTGCATTTGACAACTTTTTCCCTAAGTGAACTGGCCAGCCACGGTGAAAACCAATTCTAGATAGTGAAACCGAGATACTTTAAAAGAGGGGACCAACGCAAATTCTATAGGATCAAAACAAGAAGTTACTAAGCATCACTTGTGATTCAAGTAATAGCATGTCAAGTTTGCGTCATTTTGCACTCCCTTTGGACTCCTTAAGGGACGACCTGGGTTGAACGTGAGCTCCTCAGCTTAATTCGCATTTGGGTGAAAGAGGACCATGCCTAGCATAAACATACCTATTTAGGGATGCATTGAATAGTCCATTTGTCATTAATGAGTTGCAGAACTAAAGTTGTAACCCACTTTGCAACTTTTCACTACTTGCATTTGACAAATTTTCCATCAAGGAAATGAAACACCACTCTGAAACCACTGGTGCCAACAAAACCAAGAGAGGTTATTGTAGAGGGGCCCAATGTGATCTCGTAGGCTTAGAAGTAGATTTTGTAAGTGCCACGGTTTCCAAGTAATACCCCATCAAAGAGTGTTGCCATTTTGCACTTTGGACCCTTAAGGGATCGAGTCGGTTGAACATAGCTCAGAGAAATTTTGCATGTTTGAGTGCGAAAGAGGACCATTCCTAGTGTAAATGTACCATGACTAGCATAAATGTACCATGTATTAAGAAGAAGATCAATAAAATTCATTGTTTCCTTGCATTTTTTTGTATTTTTACCAAAAATTTGAGGTTTCCTTGAATTGTATGGTTCTATACAAGGTGATTATGTTCTCTTTTGGATGGAATTCGATGGGCAGTAGACTTAACTCCATTTTAGTTTTGGTTTGGTTGGATTTCAAGTGATATTGTGCATTTTAGAAGCCAATTACTGAGGGTTGGTTTGTATAACTTGTTTTAAGGGTTTTGAGTGCATTAAAATGTCATATTAAGCCTCCACCCACTATATGCTTTTGTAACTTGGTGGAAAGGCTTAGTTAGGGTTATAAAACATGTGTGCAAAGTTTTGTGTGCAAGGAATGAAAATAGAGGGTATTTAGGTGATGCCTTAGATGTCTAATGGTGCATTTTTTAGTGGAAAATGGTTGTTTAGTGCTAGGGTTTGAAAAAATATTTGTGGGAAGCAATATCTCTTAAACTTTTAAGCTTGTGTAGACCTTTTTGAAGGTGTTTTAGGCTTTGGTTGGTTGCGGGAAGGTTTAGAGTATGGGTTTTCAATAAACCCTTACCTAACTTGTGAAAGAAGAGGGTTTTGGGGTTTGTTATGTTAGAGGGCTTATCACGCCCTAAAAGTGGAAGAATCAGTGGTTTGGCAGATTGGTTAATGTTGCACAATGGTGGTTTGTATGTGATAGAAACAATAAAGGGGGGTTGGTTTGTTAATTTGGCCTAATTGGCCTTGTGGATAGCGTAGTTTGCTTGTTTTGTGATTCTTTTTCAATCTATTTGTGTTTCCATAGACCCAATACATATTTAGAAACCCATTTTGATGTTAGGGTGCTTATTTGGTGAAAGGGAATAACTTTTATGGGGTTTGTGTTGCTACCCCTATAGATTTTGCTGGAAAAGGGCATGAAAAATTAGGTTTCACCCTAGGGTTTGATAAAATATTGCATGTAGAGGTTGGGTGATTGTCTTTTGAGTTTTTGTAGGTGATTTTAATAAGGTCTGAGGCAGTGGCATATTCTAGTAAGGTGTGGAACCATTCCTTTCAATAAAACCTCCTCATACTAGCATAAAATAAGGGTTTTGTGGTTTGGCATGGTGGAGTGAGTTTCTCCTGAGAAATTACATATTTGAGGGTTTGGATACATGAGAATTGTTGTCCCAACAATTTTAGGGGGTTGTCGAATGTTTAAAGGTATGTTCCTTTGTAAATTAGGCCTAGTTAGCCTAATGAGGACAATGAAGAAGGTCATTTTTGATGCACATGTTCCAAGACAATCACTATTGATTTTGAAGTATGTGGTGTAACTCAATAATGGGTATTTAGATTAGTCATTTGTTTGTGAAGTCATTTGAGAAGTTTGTGCAACAAATCTCTTGAAATGGGTGAAAATTGAAGAGATAGAGAGTTGTTGGTTGAAACTTTGTTTGAAACTCATTCATTTGAGGTTTTGTGAAGATTGACACCCCTTGCTTACATATTCAAATTAAAAAACACCTAATTGCAATCCATTCCACTGACCTACTTAACCCTACATCGGTGGAATGGAAATCTTATCACTTAATGGACTCTCAAAACCATGTTTTGAGGGTTACAAACCAGTTATGATAAAATTGTTCTTATTTCCTCAAATTTGAGTTAAAAGACTTCAAAATACTTTCAAAAGTTACCTAACTCCTTGCTCTGAAGAAAAATAATCAAAAATAAAAGTATAAGGTGTTGAACAATCCATACAAGCTTGAAACAAAAAAGGAAAAGTGTTGCAAATATAGAAAACATCATCTTTTATTTACTAATTTTGCAAATGTGTAACTAATACAATTTTTGCATTTTTACACCAAATGACAACTTTTGTGCAATATCACTTCTCTAATCACCTAATGACCTGTTTGAGACTTTGAATACATTACATATGACCTTCACATGGCCTTTTTCACATTGTTTACATTTGAAAATTTAAATTTTGCAAATTTTCCTATTGAAGGCATTTAGAGAACAAGGTGCTCCTGCACCAAACATGAACTCCAAAATTTCAATATTTGAGTAAATCTCATTACAATTCCTTAGGTACTCCGTTCTCACAAATCTTTTACAATGTCAGTCATACATTCAAGATTCTCTTTAAATGTCTACATCATAGGTGCTCATTATGAGGTTAACTTCAATTGACTAACTTGATATTCCCTCGCTAAGCTTCACACGCTCTTTTATAATGGCTTCAAATCAGAATTGAGATTTGTCAAGATCATCAAAATAAGGATGTTGCATTGATTTTTTGGCTAAGATTCTCTTTGATGGCTCATAAATAAGCATTTTCTACAATGAGAGACCAATCAATTTTTAGTAGTTTACTTACAAATACGCAAAGTAAAAGAAGAAAAAGAAAGAGCAACCAAAATGGAAATGAAATGAAAATAGATGCAAGGCACTTAAAGATAGGCGTGCTAGTCTCTCAACTTAATCACTCCTAGTCATACATCTTCACTAGGAGTTCTAAGATACCTATTGAACACACCACCTCTCATGAATAGAATAATTTGAAATTCAAGATGCTCTTATAATGTCTACATCATAGCTTCTCATGATAAGGTTAACTTCAAATGAATAACTTGAAATTCCCTCACCAATCTTTGCACGTACTTTTGTAATGACTTAAAATCATAATTAATATTTGTCAAGATCATCAAAATAAGGATGTTGCATTGCTTTTCTGGCTAAGATTCTCTTGCATGGCTCATAAATCTGCATTTTTTGCAAGGGGACACCAATCAATTTTTAGTAGGTTACTTACAAATAGGAAAAGTAAAGGAAGATGATAGTATTGGCATCAAAAAAATTAATGTGCATACAAGTATAAATTAATAAGAATCAATTTGCATACTTACAAATTAATCCAACGAACCATTCGGGTCTACTCTACTCTTTATTGTGTCAAGTATTGCCTCATGGTCAGATTCACAGACCTTCCACAAGACCTTGTTCAAAGGTCTACCCCCTATTTCCTCAAATGAACATTGGATGCCACGACAAGGTCGAGTAATGAAGAATCTTACGATGCATGTCAAAGTCTTGAAACAACCAATGTTTAACACTCTTATGTGGGTACCTTCTAAGCCACATTCCAGTAAAAACAACTAAGCCTGTAGGGTATTCGATGTTTTCTCCATCTATAACTGGGGCCTCCAATTTCTTTTTGGACTCATCACAATGAGACAAGTAATAGTCCATTCCCTCTTCATTGTTTTCATCTGCAATAACTGCATAAACATGCCCTGCATTGATATGTGCAACAAATATCTTGAAATTATTCAACATTATGAATACACTACAAAGTAAGATAACAATATGGAATTTCAAAAACTAAGCAAGCAAATATATTATCTAGTTGAACTAGATCCGATACATGGTCAAAGTCGACCAATGATTCCATCTGTGTTAGTTCCAATGTCATCAGGGGGTGATACGTGTCAAATAGGATAAGATAACTTGTCAACCATTTGTCAACCCACTCCCCTGACTCACAATCATTTCAGGCTTGTATTGTACATGAAGAACAAAATCATGCCATCTTCCATGTATCGATACTCCATGAACCTACATTTGAGCTAAGGAAAGAGTGTAGCTCACTCGATCCTATTAGTGTACAACAATCCTCATATGGTGCAATGTTAGTATCATCCATCAACCAAAATAATCTACGAACTAAAGACGTACCTTCATTACCTAGACCCATTGAAGCATTACACCACTCGAAGATTGATCTTGCATCTATCAACTTTGCACTATCTTTATACTTTAACTCTTCTCATGCTAATGCTCTTTTCACACATGCTCCTACACCATCATGCTCCCCTTTCCATGCCCCCACCACAAAAATTTCCAATGATGTTGTACACCTATAATGATATGCATCCTACTCAACCAAGAGAACATGCATGATTTCTGAATGGGTGTTGCACAATTATCCGACCATATTATATTTCGACCGTATGTTATGCCCCTCTAAGCCAAATCACTATAGAACATCTAGAAACAACCTTGCACAAACTCTAGAGAATGTGTGCAATCATCACTAATATAAAAGTGATACTCCCTCAATACATTCCTTTGGTCCTCTGTACTATCATCTGCATGAATGAATGTTATTTGCATAAATATTGAAACCTGTGTGGAGTTGTAATACTGTGACTGCACCTCACATTGTGGCTATAGAGTGTAGTTCTCTACAAATTCAACCACTGATATTATGCTACCAACTGGAAAGGTGTCCTTGCATAGCTTGAATTTTGTGTCCAGCCATTGAGCTCTATGGGTATGCCTTGCATACTCATACACTATATTGTCACGAAACATGGACATAAATTGATACACTAGAATATTCTAAATAACCAAATCACACCTTTTTGCCTGAGACCCATCTTTTGTAGTGCATTTCATTATTCTATACTTCCTAAACTCTACTAGTTTCTATCCCACCTCATATGTGCTTTCCGTATGTTGGCATACTAGCATATGCTACAAGCCACCACAATTCTCGCATGAACCATCCAAGCATGTTATCCTGTAGAATATTTGGCCATCCTCTATTTCACATAAATTTTTTGATAAGAACTCTCTTGAAGATTTTGGTGGGGCTTCTATTCCACAATCCTACAAAACATCATTAGTATGCAAATCACAACATATAGAAGGATAAACATCATAATGGTTAGAGAATTCAATATGTAGTCTACATCAACAAGTAGTGTGTGTGTGTGTGATTTATTTTGACATAAAAAAGGTTTAAGCATTTCAAAAAATCTTTGACAAATACTAATTTGAGGATAATCCCTTTGAAATTTATGCAAAAATTGGGTTTGGGTCATATCCAAAAAATGCTTTGGATATGGCTCACAGTTCTGACTACTGATTCTCCTTCTTACACATCCCTTTGATTTGGAGATGACCTTGTGTTATTCTTCCAATACTCTTCAATTAGTGTTCTCGATGCTTCAACAACTTTTATCTTTTGTGGAAGTCTCCCCGAGAATGCCCATAATTCATTTAAATTGGTGCCCTCAATTCTTTGCCGCCTTTGAATGGCTTTTGATAAACTTTTTCTACTAATTCTCATTTGTTCACTCATATTTCTAATAAGATGAGCTCTTTTTTTTTTTATAGCTTACCAAAATCGATGTAATGACACATCGGGTGGCATTACTATCCTTTGAGCGTGAGGTATTACCCACAATCTCATAAGCATCCATTAGATTCTTCAAAATAGTGTTTTCACTTGATGCATTTGATGTTCTCAACCTAAGAGTCTTCATGATGTTTCTATACTTTAAACCCCACATCATTTCAACAAATAGTTAACATCTTGTGGTCTCATTTAGGGGCCTTCAAAGAAGAATTTCCAAATCTTATTAGCATATCTTCTACAAGTGTGTGTTGGAATCTTACCTTCCATGTGCTGCAAAATATCCTCATCAATATTAATCAAATACTTTAGCTTTCTACGCAAAATTCTAGGTGGTGTTCTCCTAGGTACATACATCTCAACATTAGGAATTTCATCAATATTTAATTCAGGTGGGCTAGATTGCATACCTTCGATCGATGGTGGAGTAGAAGACATACCTTGAGGTTCTCATGGGGATGATGGTATACCTTCTTCGCCAACTGGAGTGATGATGTACTCTCAACTTGAGATGCGTTGGATGATGTCCAACCATATTCACTTGCAATAGATGGTGTCCCTCCATATTCACTTGCGGTAGCTGGTGTCCCTCCATATTTGTTTGTGCTTAATGGTGTCCCTTCGTATTCACTTTTTGTAGAGGGTGTGTCTCCAACTACGGTATCTGAATTTTTCTTACCACAATGCTTTCATATTCGTTCCCTTAGTGCTGCCAAATCATGTTCTCTTTTTGACGGTTGAGGTTCCTCTTTAGTTGGTTTATTTTCGTCAATAGTACCCAATTTCTTATTTTCACGATATTCCCTCAACTGTTCTCTCTCCTTTTCTTTGAAGGTTTCATACTCTTCGTCTGTTAGTTTATTCCTTCTTCGTTTCTTCGGCATGAAGGATAATTTTACTTTTAACATGGTAATGAGATGAATATTAGTTCTAAAAATATTTGTCCATTCAAATAAATAAAATATATGTCATTCAAGGCTTCATAAAAAATACTTACAATCATCCTGTACAAGACTATTTCTAGCATAGACAAAGGTGGTGCAGAGGAATGCCATGATTACAAGATAGGTAGAATTACATTGTTTTCCTTATGTAAATGGGGTGTTAAAGAAGGGTTTTGATGAAATGTTGAAGGAACCTTCCATATAATGGTTTTTTGAGTTTTTGCAAGGTATTTTTGAACTGTTGTTGGTATTGGTGAGGTTTGGTAAGCTCGGTTGTCAAGACTTTCAATAAACCCTAGGTTATTTGCATGAAAGTTGAGGGTTTGGTGGTACAACATTTTAGAAGTCAAGGCCTATGAAATAATGGTGGAATTTGTTGTTTTGTAACACAATTAGTGACTTTTAGTTGATATTTGGTGAAAAAAAAAGTGTTTTGGAGGTACCTCCTTTGTAAAAGAGGGTTATTTAGTGGCCTAGAAGGTAGGGAAGCCTATTGGTTTTCAATATTGTTGCAAAGAAACCTCTTGAAAATTTTTGGTATGTTGTGTTAGGAGTTGAAGTGTGTCTCAACTGATGTTTATTAGGTCTTTGTATGGTCTTCTCTAAAATATATTGAGAAAAAGCAGTGTTGGAGGGCTACAAACCTTTATGTGTGTGTTTGGGATAAGTTGAGTGTATAGTGTTTAAAGGGTTGGTTTCTTGTTTCAGTCTGATCATTTTGAGTTGGTTGGGGTCTTTAGCACCTAGGTTTCTATCACACTACCCCTACCTTCTCAACCCTACCCTATTGGCAAGCTAGTGGAGTGTTGGCAAGCTAGATCAGCTCACTCACTAGCTTGCCAATGTGGTAAGGTTGAGAAGGTAGGGGAAGCGTATGCCTCATAGAAATGGGGTGTCATGGTGATGTACTATGACACCCCATTTCTATTAAATGCCTCATAGAAATGGTTTGTCATGGTACATCACCATGACACCCCATTTCTATGAGGCATACGCTTCCCCTACCTTCTCAACCCTACCCATTGGCAAGCTAGTGGAGTATTGGCAAGCTAGCTCACTCACTAGCTTGCCAATGCAGTAGGGTTGAGAAGGTAGGGAGCAATATGCCTCATAAATACATCACCATGACACCCCATTTCTATGAGGGCATAAGCTGCCCCTACCATCATTGTATTTATTTCTATGAGGGCATCGCGTTCTGCTTCTCCAGCCCTGCAGCATTGGCAAACTGGTGGGTGATGGCAAACTAACTCACTCACTAGCCAATGTGGTAGGAATTGAAGGCTAGGTAGCGTCACCTCATAGAAATTGGGTGTCATAGTGATATGCATCACTGTGACACCCCATTTCTATGAGGCATACGCTGCCCCTACCATCTCAACCATTTCTAAGACCGACCTGAACACACAATTTTAAGGTTTGAAAGTCATTTAAAATGGTGTATTGACCCATTCCTCTCACTGTGTCCACTCTAACTCAAGGAATGGGTCTGCAACATCACTAAAAAGGTGTGGGAATGTTGAGTAAGTATAGGGGAGGTCAAGAGTTGAGTTGGGCATGAAGCCCTAAAG
The DNA here is from genome assembly GCA_007258455.2 of Sequoia sempervirens. Classification (NCBI taxonomy): domain Eukaryota; kingdom Viridiplantae; phylum Streptophyta; class Pinopsida; order Cupressales; family Cupressaceae; genus Sequoia; species Sequoia sempervirens. Next base: position 11,629 of record VDFB02225111.1, read on the forward strand.
TGAAATTTGATGTTTTTCATGTGAATTTGAGAGGTTTTGACATGCTAAAGTGAGTATTGTGTTAGGGAAGAATTTTTTATTGTTTAATTGAGTTTTTTAATGCCATTTTAGACTTTTTTGAGGTGGTGGCATGTTTTGATAAGGTTGGGAAGTTTGTTTTCCAATAAGCCCTAGGTTATTTGGCTTAAAAAGAGGGTTTTTGGTTTTGGCATCTTGGTGGATGAATTTATGAGAACTAATTGTCAATTCTTTGGTTTGAATACATATAAATTTCTTCCCACATGTGTTTGGAGGTTTTGTTCAAGTTTCAAGATAATTTTCTTTGTTAAAGTGTCCTAATTCGAGGCCTAGTTAGCGCAGAAAGCCTGATTTGAGAAAGTTGTTGCAAATTAACCAATAGTGGTTTGTTGGCATGTGATTGTGTACCATAAATGTTCCTTGAAATGGTTCAATTCTTGGTCTGAAATAATCTCATCAAGAAGAAATACCCAATTGAATGAGTTGGCAATGCTACAAGGAAGAGTGCTGATTTGGTGAAAATTAAAGAGTTTTAAGAATTGTGACTTGTGAATTTTTGTTGTTGGTTGATTTTTTGTGTTCATTTGTGTTACAGGACCTCCCCTGGTTGTATCACAATTCAAATTCTTTGTCCATGCTTCCATTTTGAGCCATGATTGCAAGATAGGTTGCACCTTTCCCCATGTTGTTAACTTAGCCTTGAATAAAGAGTCTTGTAACAGTGGAGAGAAGGGTTAGAATCCCTTATAGGTAGACTAATCAAGGAAACATTTAAAATATATCACAACTAAAAGTTATGAGGTGGGTTTAGTGATGAGGTAAATTTAGAAATAGAGATGAAAACCAAAATAGTTTCTAAGATCTATCAATGTGGGAGGAGTATATTCCAATTTTTTAGAGACATGTATGGAAAATTTGGTAGCATAGACAAAGCAATGAGCTGCTTGGTATAATTGTTTGAAAAGTACCTCAATGAAAGCTTTGGATATTGGTATGCACATCCATAATAAAGGATTGATAAATGATGTTTTATTTTACTTCCTTAAAATGTATGTCATATATATGTGTATACAAAATGTGGAAGCATACACAAGGTAAGTGAATTGTTAAATAACAAAATGCCTCAAAGAGATGTGGTTTAAAAATTTAATTGGAAAGTGTATAGAATTGTGTAATTTAAAATGTAAATTGACAACCTAAGGTTATAAGTACAAACAAACAATGATCAACATGGAATATGCAAAATAACAAAAACAGAAAACAAGCCATAATGAATGAAAGAAAGTAATAAAGACCACATACCTAAAACCGGGAGTTTCAAATGGAGGAGTTCAACAGTTATGTATGGCTAACTTCTTTCGCAAACTCCTCAACAATTTGAAATTTTCAAAAGCTTGTTCCCCTCCAAACTTCAATTGTATATCAGTTTTCAATGGAATTCAAACTTGAATTGATATTATATGCCTTTCAACGTGAAAACTCTGCTATTTCATGCAAAGGTGGTGGAAAGATCATGAAAAGGGTGGTGGAATGTGAAAAACATGCATGCACACTTCACAACATCTTCAAAAAGCTACTTTTTGTCAGAGCACATGCAAAACTAGGAGAATATGCAGAATGTGGGCCTTGAGATCATAGGTATATTGAGTTTTTTACCATTTTTAGTGCAATACAAAATGCGCTCATGTTATCGCGTTATAAAGCAAATGTGCTATTTCTTGCTAAAAATGACCATATCTCTACTTCTTCAAAATGCGCTCGTGTTATGAGAAAGTTGGATTTTTAATAGATTTATTTTCTCTCTTTGTCTATACCCTATATACCCTAATTATATCTCTCTTCCCTCTACCCTTAAACTCTAATTCTATCTCTCTCCCCTCTACCCTCTACCCTTAACCCTTATACCCTCTATCTTCTGCCCTCTATCTCTCTCCCACTCCCTCCCTCTCTCTCTCTCTTG
>VDFB02225117.1:0-18847 GCA_007258455.2 Sequoia sempervirens
TTTTTGTTTAAATAAGGAAAAACACTCTTGCATTATAGCATGAGCACGTTTTTTCCTTGCAGTGGCCAAGCTTGAGGCACAATCACTCCAAGCCATAACGTGAGTGCATTATAATACACTTACATTTTAGTTTTTTCAAAACAAATAAATGGGTTGGCCACTTTTTGTCTCCCAATCTTTTTGCACCTGCCCCTTGTGGGAAAGAAATGATTGTTCAAATCCAAATTTACAACTCTAATGGGAAGGTGACTGAAGATTGGACTAAAGATATTTTAGTAAGAGGTACAAATTTTATCATGGATATGAAAAATATCTATGAAGATATTGAGATACTAAAAACAAAGATAGATGGCGAAAGCACTACTACCAAGCATGAAGAGTCCATTTTAAAAAAAAACTAACAATGATTTTAAAGAAATGCTCAATATGGGATCAAAAAAATTGGCGACTAAACAGATCATGCTTAGGGATGAGGATAATAGATGCCTCGTGTGGAATAAAAGCATCAAGTGAAAACTCACATTCCTAAAACAAAATATGTTGGAGTAAAAAAATTGCTTAAGGGATGCAAGATGAAGGCTAACATCTAGAAAGATCTTTTAGATATCAATGTTCATCTCCAAAGGGAAGAAGATACTAAAGAAAAGGATGTGGAGGCTCTAAAGGATGAGTTCAATCGATCAATCTAAAAGCTTCTCGATAAACAATATTTTGATATTGAAAGTATGAGGGAACAAAGTAGTGTCGATTTCACTCTATCCCAATTTGTTGGTTGTGCAACAATTCTCTCTAGTAAAGTGGACTTGGCATGAGGAAAAAGGGCTTTGTGGAAGCTAAGGACCAAGAATGTGATCATCCCACAACATGGTGAGATGCCTCTAATCATCAAAGCTTTCCATGTATACAAATCTAAAAGTGTCATACAAGTCACCCAATCATCTCAAGAAGGAAACACCAAAAATTTCCCACCTCAAAAATGACTTTTCTTGTTTTATTATTTATATTTTGTAAAGAAACTTTAAAATTCCAAAAAAAATCATGTGACTTTAAAATCCTTTTTTTTTAGATATTTTTCAAGAAATTGTTACACTTGTGAAAAGTATATATGCATGATATAATGTATTAAAAAATCTCTCTGAGAAATTTTGGGTAAGAGATAGTGAAAAGATAATTAAACTTGAAGGTTGTACACATCTACTAGCCTACAGTTTTAGATCAATGCATGAATGAAATTCATTATAATTTGTGTTGTAATTAATTTTGTTAATTGTTACATTTTTTTGTATGTGTAATAATCACTTTTGGCATTTGAACTTTTTGAGTTCTAGGTTATCTTTGATTGAAACAATAAATATTTTTGTGGAATATAGTTAGTTTGTGTGCTAGATATCTTTCACAATGAAATTATATTTGATATGTATTCATCAATAATATTTGTAATTATTTATTGATTGAAGCATTTGTCTTTTTTTTCTTGTTAAAAGCCTACCCTATTGAAGTTTAATTTTCTAGAAAAGTATAACGAGGGAGTTATACCTCAAAAAAAAAAAATCAAAGGTAAATTATTTCACATAGAAATAATTTTCCCAACTATTGGTTGGTGATTTGCATTAAGATTGGGCAATAAAGTGAAAAGTTTAAAATTTCAAATAGTGGATAATTTGTTAACCAACATTGTAAATAAGAATATAGTGAACACTATTACATTGAATTGATAGTCACATTATAGTATATTTTTGGTCTCTTAGAGGGGGAAGCTTCTTAGAGCCATGTTCAATATAATACAATTCATTGATAACCCATTCTTTTATTAAAACCATCTGTTTAAACTAATTGTATTGAAGATAACTACCAACTCCCATGCATGTGGGATAAGCTTACTTAGCTAAAAGAACAACTTACAATGCACATGCATCTAATGCTTTTCATAATTCCACCTTCAAAAAATAAATAAATAAATAAATAAATTATTTTAGGGAGATATAGTTAGGATTGGAGGTCTTAATAGAAAACGTGTCCCATAGAAATTTTAATTTTTGTAACCTTCTAAAGTAATTCATAATATTTTTAATCCAAATAGAAATAAAACAAAGATGAATTTGGTGAATCAAAGAACATAAACAAAATACAAATATGATCAAGCATAGACAAGAAATGACAAATCTGTAGATACACAAGTGATCCAAAAGTGCATAATCAACCATTCCAAACTAACAATAAAATAATTCAAAAATAGTGATTAAAATGATCCATCTTTGATTATTAAGTTAAATACCCTTATATTTCACATTTAATTTTCTAAAATAATATCAATTTACATTACCCACAAAACTATCAATTAATAAATGTAAATTAATTTATACATATACATATACATATATTGTATTAAATTAATGTAAATGAAAATTTAAAAATGTGGGTACTATCATAATGGTGGTTTACAATTCTGAGAGGAATGAATTTTAAAATTTGAAATCACATATTTTTAGAAAATATAATGATTTAAGCCTTTAAAAGTTCCATTTAAAGCTTCAATTGAAAGGGTTTGATCAAATCACCTTAGATCAAACCCCTTGGATAGAACATAAGCTAGTTTTAAGCCATACCTATAAATGTGTCTCCTTTACACCTATCAAAATGTTGATAAAAAATCACTTTTGATTTAGCTTTTGGGGGATCAAATGAATTCATTTAAGATTTATTTCAAATGATTATGGTATTCCTCAGAACAAGCTATCTAATGAATATAATTTTAATATGTTTTGGTTTTGTTATGTATTTGTTTTTTAAGTTTTATTAAACATAGGTTTTTCATCGAAAATGAATTTCTTTGTTCCTTCACATATTTAGGAAAATGAGAAGATTATCAAAAAAAAATTAGAAAATATGAGTGCACCCGGATATTGAAGTTCTTGATCCAACAAAAAAAAATAAAATTTTTGACATGTACAAAAAGTTCTAGCGTTATCTGAGTTGCATTATGTGAGATTGTAATTGGATTTAACTTTGAAACTTGATTAAAAGAAAAGTACTCAATAAAAACTATCTAACCAAGTTGGAGCACTAGATATTAGAGTTACAAATCTAAATTTGAAGAATTAGAATTTTTATCCTTCATGGAAAAAAAGTTATGCGTTATACGGTGTGCGTCACTTTTAAAAATGTTGTTTTCTAAAAAAAATCTATTTTCGTGGGAGATGATAAAAGAAGTGCAATCTGATTCCAAAAATTTTGAAAAAAATATTTTTAGAATTTACAGACAAAATTTGATGAGACTCTAGTTTGCACCATCTTGAAATTCCTCACAGTTTAGCTGCTATAGGTGCCCGAATGTGAAGATTTAGTTAAAAATAATAATTTTAGTGTACAGTTTGGCCAAAAATTGTAAACCACTATTATGGGATCACCATGTTCATTTTTTTTTGATAAATATACAAGTTATGTCACATTTCCAAGTAATTTTACATTCCATATAAAACTAAAATATCATTGTAAAGTTAATAAATTTCACAATCTTTAAATTTATTTTCACACATCTAAAAAAGTCTTAAATATATTCTATACATAATTTTTTCTCATACATAAAATTAGTTTTAACATAATTTAAATACATGAAAGATTTTAATTACACAATAGCATTTCCTTCACTAAATTATAGATTCAATTTTAATATCATAAATAAAATTAACTTCAAAATCTTTAATTTTTTATCTCTAATAAATAAAAAGAAATTTAATATAATTTAAAAAGAGAACGAAAAAAAATTAATTGGAAGAAATAATTATTATTCAAATACAATTAGCGGTTACAAATACAAACCAGTAAAAGACTAGTAACCAAATGTAACAAGTAACTGCAGTCCATAGTCTCTCCAACAAAGAAATCATAACAACAATAAGTATAGAATTTGAAAGTTATTCACCAACAACCCCAACAAGAGTATTGGGATTTATACTAAAAGAGTATTGAGAGCAACATGATATGTGGTAAGGATGTCTCCCAAAAATAAATCCACCTAGAATTTGGTAGTTGAGGCAGTCACATGCTGAATGATGCTCCCTCCTGATTTGCAAATTAATCCACTTGGAAGTTGAAGTTGGCACATTGACTATTCGTTAATTTCTCCATAAGCCCTTGATAGAACCTTTGTGCATAATCACCATGAGCCCTTGATAGAACCTCTGGGCGTAATCAATAGTGGCACATTGATCTCCATTTGAGGGCCAACCCACATCACCCACTATGATAGTCATATTGAGGACTCCTGCCGTAATAAGAGGAGTAACTAATGTAACAATTTGAAACAAACACATTTCAAAATAAACCTCTAAAATTGTTGTCTATAGCAAGCAAAACATGCATGGTGATTGAGTTGGTGTCTTGTAAATTGGCTTTAAAAGAGTTAATTTGCACCTGTAGGTTTGCTAGCATATCTTGAAGATCCGGTTTAGTTCGGAGAGTATGCTAAAGAATGGTGGAATGGAGTGAGAAATTTGTATGGATCATTAAGACCTCTATATGAAGTGGGAAAAAGGTGTGAGAGAATGAAGCCAAACACCGAAGTCTCCAAATGAATTTAAGGATAATTTACTTAAAAGTCTAAGATATAATATTGTGGTGTTGGGAAAGCTCAAGAAGTGTAGATCTCCAAGTCCAATTGCAGGGAACAATAGTAGGGAAAGTGGAGGAGAGACAACACTAGAGGTTATGAGCATGGGGGAAAATCCAAAATGTGTGCTTAATAAACTCCTGTTTAGAGAAAAATGGGAAAGAAGGGGAGGGAGTGATGAAATGAAGACGATCTCCAATTGGAAGTTTAACATGAAGAATTTTCCATGCCAACAATTGGGACTGAGCATCAACTTTGGAATGCCAAATCCGAGAGCTGAGCTTGTTCCACTTAGCATAGTTAAACTTGCAATTCCATTTAAGATTAAGCCAAGGGGCAAGAGCCGTCGATAGACAATCTTGAGAGGAAAGTGTCGGACGTTGCAGTTGCTGGGCCATTTCCAATCTTTGAGAAAGTTATCATGGCAAGCTATAGATAGAAGGCATGATAGCTCAGGGGTAATAAGTTGTTGGATTTTCACAACATCTTTGGCACTTGGAGAAATCTTGTATTGGGCTTTGAGAAGTTGCTAGGACTTCAAAATAAAATTATTTAAGTCCCACAAATAACGGAAAACCTGGATGCCTTTTTTAACAAGTATCTTCCTTTAAGGTTTTTGATCTTAGCAAGAGGAACATTGTCTTGTTGAACCAACCTATTCCACCAAATGGAAGAAGATGTGAAACTTAAACCATGAGTTAATGATTGATCATACCAAAATAGTCTTTGCAAAGTAATCTGCCAAGCAATCTAGATTGTGTTAAATGGAGTAGAACCATGAGTCTTGAAGAAAGGGGCCATAAGAATCTTTTCCTTCCAATTAACCGAGTCCCAAGAGTGACTAGTTGTAGTAGTTTGTATTCTATGGCAAACCAAATACTTCCAAGGAGCATCCCCATCCAAGGCCCTTATAATCCATTTAGTAGTAAGACAAATGCCTTGAGTAAAAGGATCAATTACTCCCAACCCCCCTTTTTCTTTTGGCTGAATGCAATGGGTCCACGAGGAAGTAGGAAACCCTTTCTTATTAGCCCAAAGGAAACTCTTGATCAGTTGTGTAAGTTGACTATAACAATTTTTGGAAGGCAACCAACAAGAAGAGATATAAACATGACTAGCCAAAAGGATTTTGTTGGCAACTTGGATTCTACCAGCTAGAGATAAAAATCGGTTGGTCCAATTAAAAAGCTTATTTTTTTTTTATATTTTGGACAAGAACCAATTCCAAATATCTTTGAGAGATACCCCTATATCAAAGGGGATACCAAGGTATCTTGTTATAACACCATGTTTAACTTCCTTCCATTCACTAGGTATCCAGGGTGGCTGAGAAGTAGAATGTATCATAAAAAAATATGTTTTATGCATAACTAACCTAGAGCCAAAAATGAAAAAAAAGGGTCCAATATATCAAGAGTGTTAGCCACTTCATCATCTGAATTATAGATAAATAGCATGTTGTCATAAGCAAAATGAGAATTTAGAGCTTTAGCATTGCCAGGAAGAGAGATACCCTGTATAAGTTTGGTAGATAGTGCATGCTGAAAGAGATATCCAAGAGCATCAGTAGCATGAACATAAAGAAACGGCTCAAGGGGGAAGCCTTGGCGGATGGATTTTTGTAAGGGTAATTGGGGTGAAAGGACTCCATTAACAACAATTTTGGCATTGGAATCCATAAAAAACATGTTGATATGATCACAAATTTTGGGACCAAATCCAAGCCACTTTAACATGTTAAGAATGAAAGACCAACAAATTTTATCATACGCTTTATCTTAGTAATCACTGAATTCGTATAATAACTTTAATTCCCTCATAATTTCCAAATTACATGTCGAGCGTGGCCTTGCAAACCCACCTAGTTCAATCTTTTCGGATGGTTCATTGCTATAATATTCTCACGGAATTTCGCGGGGGCTGTTTCTTCACCAACATCGACATAATTCAAGATTACCAAATGGCATCTTCACTGACTTTAAAGATCCTCTCGGTGACTCCATCTTCACGGTTAAGCGCTAGCGAAGTAGTTCGAGCATTGTGATCATATTAAATAGAATTAATGCAACATCATGAATTTGTCCTCTTACGTGGAGGTACAAATATTATTGATATAATGTCCTCTAATAGGGGAGAAGTGGAATGAAATGAATGAAATGAAATATTTTAATAACGTCCACGAGGCCACAGCAGCCTATGGGACCCAGGAACAGCACAAGACCACCACCGAAAAGAGAAGACCCTAAACAGCCTGAGATCTTCGCTCGAGATTAGCTCTACGACAGGGAATTTTGATGATGTAATTTGCAGATTTGACCAACCTTTCCTCCTCAAACAAGGTATTTAAGTTGTCCACTTGTAAGATGTCCCCATAAGTGACCCGAATATCTTTGTAGGCTGAGCACTCCATAACAAAGTGCCACTCTGTCTCCACTAATCCCATGTCGCAAAAACGACATATTCTTTCTTCCCACTCTTCTTTAGGAACCATCCATCTGCCCGTCTCACATCTAAGACGATGTGAGCTAGTTCGGAGTTGAGCTATCAACATCTTTGCTCTCCATTTAATATTTGCTCCTATATATGCCTTTTCATCATGGTCCCCCTTGGGATTGAATTCTTTGATATAATGGTCTTTTTTTCGCCCTGATTGTTTTGTCCATAAAGCTTTTTTGAATTTTTGTTTCACATATTTTTTTATTTCTTCATTTGTACTTGGACAATCTTGCATATTCACACCCCACTTTTCCATCCATTTTTTGTTTTGTTTCATCCATGTATTCCTTCTTCTATCCAACTTTTCTTTTACGATTAGCTTAGGCCACCGATGGTCATCCATGTTTTGAACCTTTTGAAGGTAACATAGTAACCGAATCATCGCGAAAGCCTCCAAGGGAAAGGTGCCTGACTCCGCTAGTAAAATCTCATAAGGTATCGTGGTTTTGAGTTTAAGGCTGCTAACAATTAGATGCTTTTGAATTCTTTCCACTTGCCTCCATTTCTGATCTGACATGCTGCTGCCCCAAATTTCGCACCCATATAGAACCACCGGGGTCACAAGTAAGCCAAACAACGTTCTCTTGGTTTTCCAATCCCATAGCTCAGCATTTCTACATCTGTTTTGTAGAGAGTAAAGCGCTTTCCAGCCTCCTTGGATCCTTTTTGCTCTACAAGTTTCCCAACTGAGCTTATAGTGAAAATCTAGCCCAAGGTATTTGTATTCATCTACAATTTCCAGCGGATTGCCCTCAAAGATAAAGCTACTTTGCTGTTTTTTCCTTCTCAGAGAGAAGATCATAATTTTAGTTTTACTAGTATTCACTTGCATCCCAACTTCCTGACAGAATGATTCAAGAGCTTTCAAATGTTTTCTTAACTCATGTGCTGTTTTAGCAATCAAAATGAGATCATCGGCATACAAGAGCAATTTTATTACATAATTGGCCAACTAAATACCTTCCCCACCAACTTTGTCTATCCACTCTTCCAACTTGTCAATGTAAAGCCCGAATAGCGTTGGGGAAAGCGGGCAGCCTTGCTTGACTCCAATGTCACTGCCAAAGCACTCCGACATACCTTCATTAGTTCTGATTTTAGCTCTGACCTGCTCATACAGCCTATGAACAGCCGCCCTAAGAGCCCTTGGGACTCCCAGTTCCTCCATTCTATTCCACAACTTGCCCCGTGGCACTGTGTCAAAGGCTTTTTTGAAGTCAACAAAGCAGCAAAAGGCCTCCTCCCCTTGAACGTTCCAAATTTTTTCAATCAAAAATCTAAGTGTAATACCATGATCGATAGTGGAATGTTTTGGTCTAAAACCAGCCTGCCCTTTAGCTCTTTTGCCCTCTTTCTCAACCCAACTACTAATTCTACGCTCAATCATGCTTCCAAAAAGTTTTCCAAGAAGCGGATTAATCATAATAGTGCGGTAATTTGATGGGTTATTAGTGTCCCCACTTTTGTATAGGGGAACCACAACACTAGTAGTCCACCCTTCCGGAAAGCCCTCTTGAATAACCCTATTGAAAAAGCCCTTGATGCAAGGCGCAAGGACCTCAATGCCCCATTTTAAGAATTCAGCTTGCAGCCCATCAATATCCTGTGCTTTTCCCCCAGCCAACCTTTTTATCCCTTGATTGATGTCTTCTATGGTGAATAGTTCAGTGGCAGCCCTGATAGTTGGGGGTCTATGTTTATCTTGTTCCCGCTCATACAGTAACTTTGCATATTCCAACCATTGAGAGCTTGTGATATTGTTTTCTGTTTGTTTTCTTTTTTGTTGTAGCTCCTTCCAGAATTTCTTGGGGTTGTTCTTTCCAAGGGCAATCAACTCCAGCCTTCTAGTGCTAACATATTTTTCTTTTTTGTTCCGTATCATCTTTTCGTATTCTTTCTTGTTTTTTGTGGTCCTTCCACCCTGGTGAAATTTTCTTTTTGTTAATTTGCACTCTTCATCAAACCATGGGTCCACTAGTTATGAAGGCTAACTTTGTTGTCATCATGTAGTGATTCAACTGGAATGGAAGTGACTTAGCAGAAGCACACATAAGCGTTGAATGCTTAGGTGTTTGGGCAGCATGTAGGGCCCTCTTAACCAACCTCCACTGTTTTTCATAAGCGTTTCTTAACTTTTGCACTTTTTAGATCTCTCGGATTTAGTTTACATTTCCCGTTCCTGTTCCTGTTCTTGTTCCCATGTTGTTCATGTTTGCCATTTCCACCATTCACATTTGTCTGATGTAGGCAAAACAAGACACTCGATCAACTCGGGGGAAGGATGCAGTGATGGGAATCAAACAAGAAATGTATAGGCCTTGTTTTTAAGCCCATTCCCTGCATTTCATCATGGCTTGGCGTCACATATTTGCTTGGTCATTCGACACTTTGAATCCCAGATTTATTGCAGGATAGTGGTTGGGCTGAGTATAGACTTTATATTTAGAGTTGACTCTTTCCATTAGAGGTAGAAAATGCTGCAAATGTTCTTTTCTTACTGGCCAGTTCTATTGTATTAGAAATAATGTTTTTAAAAATTTATATCTTAAAAGCTTATTAAATAACTATACTTATTTTATTTATTTTTGAATATTATTTATATTTAATATTTTAATTGTTAAAAACATATATTATTTAAATTTTTTAATGAATATTATTTATATTTAATATTTTAATTGTTAAAAATATATATTATTTAAATTTTTTAATGAATATTATTTATATTTAATAGTTTAATAATTATAAAATATATACTTGATAATATTATTATATTTAATTTTTTATTTCAAGGAAGAAAAATATTGTTTATTATGTTATATTTTAAAAAATTAAATTTTAGAAAAGGTAGGATTTATAAAAGGATTGATATTAAAATTAAATGTGATGTTTATTTTAAAATTCAAAGATACAAATTTGCTATTGGAGATGTAGATTTTGATTATTTGAAGTGTTGGAGGTTCGAGACTTGATTCTATAAATGTCTTAAAATATGTAAATTAATTTTTCTTTGTTTTGGTTAAGTTATGCGTCTACGAAATAGAACTAGTGCATAAGTTTACACCTATAATTGCAAGAATCAACTAGCAAAAACACAATCTTTGTAATTCACTCACTTTTATCTTCTAACATTTACACCTCAATATGGATTGACAAAGTTCAAAAACACCATTACAAAATTCACTAAATTGTGAGGCTTGTGTTATCATTTAGATCCCTAGATGATCAATAAATGTCTCAATATTTTTTGGTCCATATCCATGTCTAAGGAGTTGAACTAGTGTACAAATATAAATCTATACATATAGAATCAAGTAGCAAAAAATTGATGCTTAAAATTTGGTTGCCTTGTTCTTCTAATATCTTAACCTCAATATAGATTGATAGTGCTTAGTAAATATTTTAGGGAATGTGCTAAATTGTGAGGGTTTTGTAATCCTCCATTACACCTTGATCAAACCAATTCCATAACTTAGGAATAATGATTAAAGGCATGATGATATATGTTATGAGAAAATGTTATTACATTTCTCTCAAAGAAAATGTTGTTTTGATAAATCATACTTGTCCTAATAATCTTTTATAATTTAAAATTCTTGAGTGAATGTCTTTAAATAAAATATAGCATGCAAATCAACATAAACATGCCCTAAGTAAGCTTACAATGCCTAGTGAGAGGGTGTTCAAATTTTAAAAGTGTAGGGTTCAAAATTACAAGGTCAAGTTTGCACTAGTAGATCTTATCCAAGATAGGGTAATGTTATGAGATAAAATAACTCAAGAATATGTCACTTGTAGACTTGTTATTGCACAAAGGACAATCTAGTCAAAGTGTGCCAAAAAATTAATGAAAAAAGGTATGGATATATCATTAATTGTTTCTCCCACTTTGATGTGCATGGGAACTTCTATGATGACACATATCAAAGTAAACAAGATATCAATAAGGAAATTATTTGCATTGATCTTCTAATATATGAACCTCAATATAGATTGATGATTTTTAATAACACTTTTAGGGAATGTGCTAAATTGAAAGAGTTTTGTTCTCGCCAATCAGACCCCTAATCAAAGCAATTCCATGACTTAGGAATAATGATTAAAGACATGATGTGATGTTATATGTTATGATAAAGTGTTATTACATTCCTCTCAATGAAAGTTCTCTTTTGATAAATCTCCTAATAATCTTTAATAATCTTAAATGGTTGAGTGAATGTATTTAAATAAAAGTTAATATGAAAATCAACACAAACATGCACTAGGTAAGCTCACAATGACTAATGGGAGGTTGTTGTCAAGATTTAAATTGAATTTAAATTTTAAAAGTGTAGGGTTCAAAATTACAACTAAGAATGATCAAGGTCAAATTTGCACTAGTAGATCTTATGCAAGATAGGGTAATGCCATGAGATAAATTCACACAAGAATTTTCCACTTTTAGACTTGTTATTGCACAAAGGACAATCTAGTCAAAGTGTGCCAAAAAATAATGGAAAAGGGCATAAATACATCATTAAATTTTTCTCCCATATTGATGTGCATGTGAACTTCTATGATGGTTCATGTTGAAGTCAACAATATATCAACAAATAAATTATTTAAATATTTTAAATACTAAAATGATATAGATTTACTTAAAACATAAAGTTCACCATTATATTCACCTTCCAATAATAACTCCATAAACATGCAAAATTGAAAAAGTGTGTAATGAATAGCATCTGTCAAATGTTTAAAATAAATATGGGGACTTAATTTATATGTTAATTTATTATAACTGTTATTTAACATAAAGTTTACACTTTATATTTATAAAAAACATTTCATCTAGATATTTATTGTTTGACTTTTGAATTTCAGCTTGCAATAAAAAAAATGAGAAAAGGTTGGAGTTGCTTTAGTATTAATGTGATTATAGGATATTTTAGGGCCCCTTTTCACTTAATCCCTCCTTAACAAGTGGAATTAGTTTATGGATTTTAAAATTTTGTTAACTTTTTTATTTGACTAGCTAATTTTAATTATGTAAATTACTTTATCTTTTAAAAAAATATATTTCTCTTTATGTTTGTTGGGTAATTTTAAGGTTAGCTAGTTAAACAAGCTTATTATAATGTTATGATATTGCTATTAGGATTCAACTATGTAGTTTTTCAAATCAAAGTCATTGACCCATGTTTCATGAGTAGTGGTTCACAAGAACCCATCTCTCATGATAATGAATGGCCCACTTAGCACTCATTACATTTAGGTGATGCTCACAGGGGTGAAGCACTGGGCCTTCCCGAGAGGTCACCCATCCCATCTCTCATGATAATGAATGGTCCACTTAGTACTCATTCCATCTAGTTGATGTTCACAGGGGTGAAGCACTGGGCCTTCCCAGGAGGTCACCCATCCCAATACTACTCAGGTCAAGCGTGCTTAACCACAAAGATGGGTGACCTCCCGTGAAGGCCCAGTGCTTCACCGTTGTGAGCATCACCTAGATGAAATGAGTGCTAAGTGGACCATTCATTATCATGAGAGATGGGTTGTTGTGAACCACTACTCATGAAACATGGGTCAATGAGTTTGACTCGAAAAACTACACGGTTGAATCTTGATAGCAATATCATAATTTGACACGCTGTGGAAAATACCTCCTACTTATTATAATGTTTTTCGTTAAAGATAATAAAGGAGATATAAATCTTTATGCAATATCTTTGGATTTAAAAAATATTATTGTTTATGGTGTTTCTTTTACATTAAGTGGATTTTTAAAGCCTATCCCTAAGCAAAGTTAAAATTGATATAGTATCTATTATTAAGAAATTTTATTTAGTAAGTTTGATATTAAGTCTTTTGGCTCTACTATTTTTGGGTCCATTGTGAAAGGCATGGTGATTTATTAAGGACGTCTAAAGGGTTAGGAGGTCTTTAATTAGAATAAATTAAATATTTTATATTTTTTCCATTGTGTTGGTCAGTGAACAATAAGAGTTATCTTAATAACATGAAGTTTCCACTGTCCATGATCAATGAGTGCAGAGATTTCTAGATTGCAACTGTGTATGATATTTTTTGCATCATATCATACATAGTTGCAATCCAGAAATCTTGGCACTCAAGAGTTATCTTCTTGTTTCTACTAGGGCTTGATCATTTAAAGCCAGGCCTTGTAAACCTATCAAGTTTACTATCAATATTTTAGTTAATGAAAGATTTAATCCTTGGGATACCTTTCAATTTAAGTCTAATATACCTACAATATAAAAGAGCTTATTTTATGATTTAATAACATTGAGCTTGACCCACCAATTTGACCCACCTACAATTGATTTACTTGAAAATCCTTAATGCTACTATTAAGAAATCCATTCAAATTGATTGATGGCCATGAGTTAGTTGGTAGAGTGGGGGGAGGGGTTGTTTCTACTTGAGATCTCAATAACATTTGTGGGATGGTGAGAATTTTCCATTCTTGAATGGATAAATTCCATAAAAAGTAAATAATATAATAATTATTTGATATTTTTATAAACTATATATCTAAGTCCCCTTTTTGAAAAATTATTTTGTTAAAACATATAATGATGCATATAAATGATATATAACTTTTCTTAGATTTTAAAAATCTCAATATAAATGGATATTATTTGCATCTAATTTTCAATATTATCAATATTTTAAGAATCATGCTCAATTTAAAAAGGAAAATTAATCAAAAGAAAATTAAATTATTTATATAAAAGAACAAGAGTTAAGTTTCTTTTTTAACCATCATATGAATTGTTATTTGTATTGGTGATAATGAGATACTTCAAATATACTAACTATAATATACAATAATTTGTATGATATTAGAATGGAATCAGAATTCATCTACATAAATTTAAAAAGAAATAATAAGGGCTAAAATTTAAACTA
The DNA here is from genome assembly GCA_007258455.2 of Sequoia sempervirens. Taxonomy (NCBI): domain Eukaryota; kingdom Viridiplantae; phylum Streptophyta; class Pinopsida; order Cupressales; family Cupressaceae; genus Sequoia; species Sequoia sempervirens. Next base: position 14,018 of record VDFB02225117.1, read on the forward strand.
TATTTAGTATACTTTTAACTCATGCCAAATAAAATTAAAAGAGATTTAAAGATGTTATTACTTTTATCAATGTTTTAAGCAAAAACTTGTATTCATTAATAAAATGCTTAAAGGTATGTGAGATAAAGGTCAAAATAAATAAAAGTAAATAGCATAAGAGAATGAAGATCAATATTAGGATAAACAAAAATAATTTATTGGCTTTTAGTTGCTACACAAGTTGTACATTGCTAGATTTTGTATACTACTACAATACATTCCTAAGCTCAAACAAATCATGATTCTCTCCCTCATAGGTTTCACCACAATACATGCTTAGATTAATATTGACTTGACAAATAATACCACATAAACAATACTGCAATAGATTGGAATTATCATGCAATGACTAGAAAATTATTTTTCTAGGCACCTCACATGTTCTTCAACACAACAAAAATCTCACACAAAATTAGCTATTGACAAAGGTTTGATACTATATTATAGTTGTATTTTTTAGATATTTTTATATAACATTGCATAGAGGCTTGTTAAATAAACCTAGGAAAAATAATCATTTGATAACATTTAACTCCTAGAAGTTTTCTTGAACTTATATTATGAATCTTAGTTTAAACCATTTGCACCTTTTACTGGATTTATTTTTATTTATTTATTTTGTAGCTATTGAATTTCAATTATCTTAAAATACATAATTATTTAGCTAGAATTGGTTGCAACTGTACAATTATTTATGGATATATTGCTCAACTATAGAATTTTGAAAATTTAAGGGTAATATATGTTTTATTTTTTACACCTTGAGATCACATTCCTAGACCCATTCTACCACTAGAGACCTAGTGCCTTATCTTGACCTTCGCATGCTCATGCGAGCTTGGATGACACATTGGGGTCATATGCCTATCCTAGTGCCATATGTACTTGCATGGGTTTTTTTTAACCATCAAGGGCCAAATCACCATGTTTTGTTTGTCAATGTCAATGGCGACCTTAGGTTGTTGATGTTATCTCTAGAACCCATCTAGTTTCATGCTTTGTCACTCAAGTGTTTCACTTGATTATCAAATGATGCATTTATTACAACTACTACTTTACATCACTCATATCCTTACATGCTTATCTTTATATTACATTTAATATTCTTGTCCTATTTTTTTCTCATTTAATTCCTTGGATCGAACAGATGCAACCAATTGAATGGGGAATATTTTATCCCTAACACTCCTATGCTAAGATTGCAAGCAGTTCCAAATGCCTACATAGAGACTCATCGCCATGTTATGACAAAGAATTACTATGTATCACAACATTAAAGTGCCTAATATGCCATTTCATCCCATGGCTAATGTATTAGGTGAAGCATTACCACTTTCTATACAAGCATAATTCATAACCCTATTTGCTCACTTTCTCCTTCTTATGATTGTTGATAGTAAAACTTAACTTGCAATTATCTTTATTTTTACTTGCGTGATAGAAGGTAGACTCAAGGCACATTTGTTTTTCTCTATTACATTAGAGTTATTCATCATCAAACTTATAGCTAAGCATCATTATCTATTTTATTTTCCTTTATCTATAATTATCATATTTTTCAACTTTGTTAACTAAACATCCCTTTTATAAAATTTACTTAATTTTTTTAAAATATAGCATATTAAATAATATTTTCTTGGTTGAAATAAAAAATTAAATATAATAACATTATCAAATATATATTTAATAATAATTAAAATATTAAATATAAATAATAATAAAAATAACATTATTAAAATAACAAATGTAATTATTTAATTGTACTTTTAAATGTAAATCTTCTAGCAAAAATATTATTTGTATATGCAGACTAGAAATTCACTTATAGGAAGAGTATTTTGTGATTTTCTACTTACTACGCAGAGTCAAACTTCTAAATATAAAGTCTACCTCCAGCCCAGCCAACTTTATTACTTGCAATGAACATTGGGCTTAAATTGTCAAATGACCAAGCAAATATGTGACGCCAAGCAATGATGAAACATAGGGAATGGGCTTAAAAACAAGGCCTATACATTTCCTGTTTGATTCTCGTCACTGCATCCTTCCCCCTAGTTGATCAAGTGTCTTGTTTTGCCTACATCAAACAAATGTGAATGATGGAAATGGTAAACATGAACAGCATGAGAACAAAAATAAGAACAAAAATGGGAAATGTAAATTGCAAACGACAAAAATGGAGATCTGAAAAAGTGCAGGTTAAGAAACGCTACGGAAACAGAAAGGGTGGGTTAGAAGGGCCCCACATGTGTCCTGACCACCTAAGCATTCCAAGCAGCTTAGGTGCTGGTCCCATGGAGGGGGGCTTCCTTAAAAATCTCAGCGTATGCTGCTTAAATTTTTTTGGAATATTTTAAAGTTCTTGGTCCCATGGATTTAATCTTGCAATTCTGCTTAAAATTTTAAACTCCAAAATTTAAGGAATGAACTATAGTGCTTTGATAAAAAATAATAAATAAATAAAAATTCTCTCATTTTTATTTTCTAATAAGAATTGAAAATTTTAGATGAGGGACAAGTGGCATAAAAAACTCCTAAGCTGTAGGGGCAATTTCTATCCCCGCCACAATTTCACCAGCTGAAATATTCATTCCTATATTGTAGGGGCTCCTATTTTTTTGGAAAAGATTCCAATTAATCCCATAGCATGATTTTTTTTCCCATGGGATCTCCTGCTCCATGGAAATAGAAGCCCAAGCCCCCCCATGGAACCATGCGAGTTAGAGTGTGTGGGATTAAGCCGCCCTTTGGCCAGGAGCAACTTTCCAAAGACTATTTGGGAGGAGGAAAAGAGTTGGATGAGTGGAAAAGAGGAGACCCACAATTGTTTTAGAATGATGGTGGGACTACAAAGCATGCTTGATGGGAATCAGCAGGTGTGAGGAATGGGCAAGATGGACGGGGGTAGATAAGGTGAGATGATTGTAATGAGGAGATTCTCATGAAGAGGCCCTCAAAGCTAGAAGTTGTGATTGAGCATGCCTTGAATTTCCATATTTGTTGAATAAGCTTATTCCATTTAGAGGCTGAGTCAAAAACACTTCTTGATGGAGTTTAAGCGGGACAAGATGGTGAGAGGTGGGAGGAGTTGTTGATTTATTATCTTGAGAGGAAAAATAGGAGATTATGGTGGTGGTCATCAACACATGAATACATTTGGGGTTTATCAGAATTTCTTTTTAAGGAGGCGAAAGATTATATTTGTAAGGTTTAGGTGGCTTTATAGTGATATTTTTCATCTCATTTTGGGCTTTCTAAAGGATTTTAAGTTAGCAGAATGAGTTAAAACTATTACTCTTTTTGAGGCAACAGAAAATAAATCCTGTATGATTTTAACCTCTCATGATCATTTGTAAGTGTGACAAGATTTGAACATGTTTGGTCAAGTCTAACTTGTGAGCATGTTTTAGTGGGACACATGGAAGATCCTGGATGAGGAATCTTTATGCCCACTACATTTTCCACATAATTGGGAGATCAATTTGGAAGAAGAGGCGCTTTCATAAAGATTTCACACACATTGTGTGTGCACATGCTTGGGGTTATTTTGGAAGATCAATTATGAAAAGATTTAGGTTTCTATTTAATCTCTCTTTGTGGATTGAAAAATGGTCTTTTCTTCATTTTCACAATTGGTTTGTCCATATAATACTTTTGGTGAGTTTGAGAAAAATGAGAGAAAAGTTGAGAAGTGTAGGTTTTGTAGAAGGGAATTCAGAGGGAGATGTTCTTCTTCTTATTAAAGAATTTGGAGACTTAATAGAGGTAGGAATCTTTACTTAAATGTTATAGTTATGTTTTTAATGTAGTATGACTGAATGATGTTAAAATTGTGTGAAAATAATTGTGGGTTGTTTTCATTTATTTTGTGTTTTTTTAGTTTGTTGAATTGAGTTGTGGAGGGAGAGGAGGGTTTCATCTCCTCCTTCCTTATATTAAAGCTTGAAGAAGTCTCAAATTGTTTGATTCCTCTTTTAGTTTAATTGGAATATGTTAATGAAATTGTGTAAAAGGAATTGGTAATCTATGTGGCTTTGTGTGGTATGAGTTGTAATCTCAAGCTTTCCAAAAGACCTCATAACTTGGGGGTAGCTTGTGAGAAAGCCTAAGGTTGGGAAGTGAGCCTCCATTGGTCTCTTTGTCAAGATATTTTTGTAGGTTTTGAAGATTCATCAGAGTTTTGATATGCTTGTGTATTTATGTTGGTTCTTATTTTTGTGGAAAAATACCCTTAAAAGTTTCTTATAAAATGATATTTGCAAGAACATAAACCATATTGATGAAATGTATTTGGATGCTTTATAAATTACTTGCGAAATAGTTATTCAATTATGGGATTTATGTGACATAAGTTATAGTGTTGTGTTTGAGATAAGAGTTCCTCATATTGTCTTAAATGTTTATTTTAAATAAAATTAATGTATATCATCTATTTTATTAAATTATAGATGACGTAAAGCATAGATAAATCTGAATACATTCCATTCAAATTTGGTAAATAAATTACAATTGTTATATTTAGGTCATGTTGTATTTTTAAAGCAAAGAAATGTGACGATATCCTATTGCAAGTTAAAAAGAATCTATTTTAATGAAACTTTGTTATTTGAATTATGTATTAAATGTTATTTCAAATAAAATAAACACATATATACATACCCATAATTGTTGAAATTATAAAAAAATAAAAATAATAAAATAAGTTACATATTGATAGTAAGCTAAAATAATGGTTCAATGCAAAATTCATGTCAAAATAAAAATTATATATATGAAATGGATTTAATATCT
>VDFB02225118.1:0-20597 GCA_007258455.2 Sequoia sempervirens
ATAAACTTATTGGTTTAGAGAGCACGTTCAAATTTTTCCATGATTCTATTATTACATATTTTTGAAATAATATAGATAACTTATTCAAATTTTTATGTCAAGTTGCCTAACTCTGATTTTTCCGAATTTTCATTGCCACTTAAGGGCCTATTTTTTCCATGATGATCCTGCACATACCCATGGGAAGATCTCTTGCACAACCAAGGTCCAATGATTAGGAATGAAAATTATAGGAATGGGGATGAAAATGATAGAGAGAAATGATAGATGGTAGGATGGGTGATGGGGGAGATGAAAGGATTGTAACCAAATCAAACAAGTTAATTGTTATGTGTTATGCTGCCATGTAATGAGCAGTTAATTTGATATAGCATGAGATACTATGCACTAGGGTATGAGGAACCAAGGTGACTTCGTATCACAAGCATGAGACTAACACAACAAACAAAAGGTTTGTCCAACATCCCAAAGTTACAAAGGGATTTGGTAGGGCCAATACTGGAAAACCATAGACACAAAGGATGCCCCAACATAGCACAAGGCTACAAGGATCTTGGTGGGTACTATGTGGGACAACCAGAAAAACACGATCATACAGAAAACCAAGATATGCCCCTATGTCTATCAATCAAAGTTCGCCATGATATGATGGATCATGACGACCTTGAGTAGGGATAACAAGAAGCTTAAACGATAAACAAAATGCAAAAGCACCAAAAGGTCACAATAAATTTCAAATATCATTTGTCATAGGACCAATAGGTGAATGGGATTGATGCAGTTTGATATGAGGAAGGATACATCCTACTAAGACTAAGGATAGATGGGGGTAGATTGTTAGATCATCATAACTCGGGATACTCAAAATAGATTGAACCTCACGGGGCTAGTGGTTTTTGTTGTTAGGAACAAACTATATAGGGATACTCTTGGTGAAATGACAAGGACCAAGACACACCTAAAGGAAAAACCTTGGGTCACGAGAGCTAATCAAATATTAGCCTTGCCTATGTGAAAGCACAAAGACCTCGTAGTTTGACAAAAAGACCAGCAATAAAAGATGAGACCAAACATATGAAAGGATGAGGACAAACACAAAAGGGTGGACTAGAGCCTCGGGGGCTCATCAAAGATGACCTTTCCTACATGAAAGCGCAGAGGAAATGTAGTTTGATAAAAAGACCAACAATATACAATGGATAAGGGATGATGAGATAACAATAATAACTAGATACAATTATGGGGTTGATATGATGACACAAGATGACCTTGTGGATAGGATGATTGATATGACAAATGCCAATTATGTGAAGCTTAGGGATGGGATAGTGATCCCAATCATCAAATGATGAATTGGGAGTTTGATACAATGGATAGATGAGTGATGAAAAGTGTAAGGAGATTGGGAAGATGTGTGAAAGAGGTGGGAGTGATGATGGTGAGATATATGGCATTGGGTTGCATAGGGGTAGCCTATAGCTAGATACCGATGACAAGGGATTATGAGATGGAGTCAGGATAGAGATGAAGGGATAGAGTGATAAGGATGGGGGATGGAAGGGGTGATATGATGGATGGATATGATGATAGGATGGGGAGATGGAAGGGATATTTTTTTATGGATGGAGAGGAAGATAAGGATTTGGAAGATGGAATGGATTTTTGAGGATAGAGGCATGGGAAGATGAGGATTTTGGAAGATGAAAGGGATTGTGTGTATGGATGGATGGGAAGATAAGGATTTGGAAGATGGAAGGGATCATGGTATGAAGGGATGGACGATTTGGAAGGATTAATGGAAGGAGGATGGGGAGTTAATGATAGGGAGATGGAAGAGATGATAGGATGGATGAAGGATGCCTCCAAGGACTATGTTACAAAGCCATAATATGCCCCACTCTAGATATGTAATGTGTAATGAGGCAAGAGGGATGGCAGAAGGGAAAATGTGTAGATAAGGAAAGGAGATGGATTGTAGCATGATGGGTGGACAAGGAAGGTAGATGGATGTGGATAGGATGCATGAATAAGGAAGGTAGTTAGGGAGGATAAGGAATATGATAGTGTATGGATGAAGGGAATGTATTCCAAGAGGTTTCCAAAGCATGTATATATGTTTTCCCTTATCTATATCAAGATCACAAGGATAATGGAGGGATTGGAGATAAATGGGATATGATGGGTAGGATGTTTAATATATGTGGGATGGAGGAGATGGATGAAGGGGGTGTAGTTGCCCCCAAGTATGGAAGTAATCTGGATGGGGGATTTACACATGATGCCTATTTACTAGGTTTTCATCATGGTACTTATCCAAGGTGCTTGTTTTCCAAGTTTTCACCATTGGATGAATTTTTTCTCTCTACTTTTTTTTTGCTTTTTTTGCTTTTTTTACTTCTTCTTTTTGGGATTTTCTTGGGATTTTTGGAAAGTGTGTGGATGGAGATGGATGATAATATAGATGCAAAGAAATGGATTTGGAAGATATTTGATAAGGGGATATCTAAAGGGCTCAAGCATCAAGTTTCATATGAGGTAATAAGAATCCATGTGTGAAGTGACGATTGGATGTAGGTACAACCCAATTAGGATGGATGGATTATGCAAGAGGATGGATTATGCAAGAGAATGGATGTTGGTATGAAGAGATATGGTTATGCAAAGAGAAAAAATATTAATGAAAGACAATCATGCCAATGAGTAACCTCTTACAAGGTGTCACATTATGTACTGATCATGAAAGGAAACATATAGGTATGTGCAATCCTTATAAGGAAGGCATGACAATCTTCACTTTGCCATTAGTTTCAATAATAAGCCCACAACCTTAGAAAATAGTGCTATATATAGTTAGTTTTGGTTCAAATTTCTTCTTTTGAGTTTTGTGGAGTAAATTACCTTTGTTGTGAATAAGATCATGGTGGAAGATTTATAATAAAGAGAGAAATTGCAGATTCGACAAGTAGAAAATGTTGAAGAAAACCATCTTTTCCTTCATAGTGAAGAGTGAAAGTCGTGAAGTTTTATAATGAAACCTAATAGAAGCTATGAATGCATATGTGAAAATAATAGTGAATTAGGGGAAAATAAGACAGTGAATCATTTCCTTCTAGAAAATGAAAGACTCTCAACACTTTCGGCCATAGAGAACATGAAAAATATCAATGTTTATAGTATGATGAAAGGCTTACCACCTATAAAGACGCATTCAACTATCCACAAAAAAAAAAAAAAGCTCCAAACCCTATTGATGGTAGCATGGGTGGAAACACAAAGCAAGGTAGAATATATCATCGAGAATACATAGTTTTCTTTATTCTTCTACCACAAACAAAGAGCCTACACAATTTTATTTAACAAAAAATACAAGATCTCAGTTTTTCCAGAATGAGGGATGACTTACCAGAAGAGGAAAAGAAGAAGAAAATTTCTTAGCTTGTGTATGAATGACTCCTAATAGTCTCAAAGCTTCAAACCCTAACCCTTGGCAAAGTGATAGAGCAACATAATAGACAAGTGAAAATGAAATGAATGCAAAAGTGAGCCATGGCTAGGGTTGTTTTTGTTTTGAGTTTTCAAGGAAACCATATTTTGGCTGACCCAAAGTGATTTTTCACTTTTATTTAAACAAATTTGCATGATGACTAATGCATTTTCCTAGTGTATTAGGTCTGCCCATTGTAAGTTTTGCATAAGATTGAAACTAAATTAAAATGTAAACATTAATAAAGTAATGGTTTATACTTTACTATTTGTCATGAGAATGCAAAAGTTGAGCAAATCCATGACACCTAATAAAGTAACCCATCATTGATTACTCTATTATTTGTTCAATTTGATTAAATTCATGTTAAATTCATGCAAAAAATAGAAGTGGAGTTCAACAGGAGCTTTTTGAGTTTGATTTTCAGTTGATGGAGTGATTTTAGGGTCCAACTTGGTCAAACTGATTGTAAGAGGGAGTTTGAGTCTATTTTTAATCAAATTGCATTAGTTTTGACTCCTCTTTGTGGGGATTTTCCTTTCTTCTCATGGGAGAGATTCTTGGAGATATTTTTAGTTGTAGTTAACTACAAGTGCCACCTCTTGACACTTGGAGTCATCTTTGTATATAGGAGGAAAAAACTTAGGTTTTTTCTTGAAGTTCTTGCTTCCTACTATCTTGTGCATTGCAGAGAGTTAGAAATTTTTGTAGCTCAACTTCAAAGTTTTTATAGCAACAATTTATATTCAGCATTATCTTTCAGTGTTTACAGAAGTTTCCTTCCATCCTTCAAAATAGTCAAGTGTTACCTTCTCAATTTCGAGTGTTTTGTCATATTCTGAATGATTTGATGAAAAGTTAATGTGTTTTTTTATAAGAAACCTTTAAATTTCCATCTCGTTCAATATTATATATACACAAAAGTAGTTAACCATCAAAGGTTATAAATTGTGCCTTTGTTTAGTCTTACATTCTGAGTTGTGAAAACACTTTTTTCCTTCAAAGGATCAGATCTTGCAAGCCCTTTTATGAATTACTTATGTGATTAAATTTCCCAAACTGAGCTATGTGAATAAATTCGTTGAAGGATAGTTGTGAGCCATTTCTGCATGTTAGTTACATTATCGGTGCATCACCTCCTAGATGAGATTTTCCATTCCAAATAGGTTATCCTTCTTCCTTTTTCCCACCAAATACATTAGTTTCTAGGAGAATCAATAGGGGAACCAACCCATAATCTGGAGGTCTATCTTCACTATAGGGTACCCAGAACCTGAAGATATTCCAATGCTACATGTGATTGTTGAGCTTGTCATCTTTGCATTCGGGTGCAATCCTAGTTGTTAACAAGTTGTTGTGTAAAGGCATTTTGCTGCAATATATGAGAAAAGCATTGAAGTTGATGGTTTCTTGTGTATTGTTCTTTAAGTGTGCATGATTCTATCTCCAAAATTTTGTTTCAAGCATTTTTTTATTTCAGTTTGAGTTTATTTTTTGTTAGTAGTTCATGTTCAACATTAATGGTGGATGTATACTATAGTATTTTATGCACTTCCAGCTCATACTTTTGGCCATTTTGTTACATCCTACCCTAGTGACTTATAAGCACTTTTATTTTTCTTGCTTTAAGAATGATGAATGATGCAAATGTTGTGTTATTTATGCATGAAATGGTGGAAATTTTATGATTGTGTTATGAAAACACAATGGAAATATGTACCATGTTTATCCTGAATGTTCATGCTGTGGTGAACCTAGAAAGAAAATTTAAAATTTTACAGTAATTGAATAGACTGAAATATGTTTTGATCATTATTGAGATGACAGACTAATCCTTCTTTGTTTGTTGGAGTTGGATACAGGATAGTCATTCCGCAATGCTCGGGAGTAGGGAAGTATCATCTAAGTAGAGAGGTAATGTTGTAAGAACCCTGGAGTCGCCATTTGAGTTAGGGTTGGTTTCGAGATCTTGAAACCCTAGAAGTGAGTATTTGGTACCTTGTTGTCGTAGGTCTTCAAGTGAACCTTGGGGTGGTTTTTCCATTAGTAGTATTAGGGTTTTGTAAACTGGTTCTTTTTTCTTTTTTGGTCGTTGATTTTTACCTAACCTTGGTTCATGGATTCGTTGTTGAAAATTTGTCACCTTCAAGGTGTGAATCGGGTCCGATGATGTGTATATTTTAACTTATATATATATATATCTATTTAATACGTGGATATGTCATACAATGTTAATTATTTATTTACTATTCCAATATTTTCGTTTAGGGTATTTAGGGGACGTTATAATGTTTTGTGTTATTCTTTTGAATATAAAGCATATATTCTTGGTGAACATTAAAATAAGATTGAATATACAAATATATATAATATTTAATCTTCTAATATTAATCTGAAATTATGTGAACAAACCTTGGAAACTTTGGAATTAATTAATTTTAAAAATTGTGTTCCTCTCCTCGACGGAAGTGGATGAATTCGTTATCATACAAATAATCCACAAAACCTTATTTAATTTCATAAAATTCTTGGGCGCTTGGGAGTCAAACGCGTTTTTCTCAGTTGAGGGCCCTAAATTCTTGGGTATGGAGGCCAAAGGAGGAGAAGGGTGTGGTCGAGCTGGAGGAGTGGAGGAGTTTCTTCAGAACGTTATCTGGTGGAGATCAAGAATGCACCGAGTGGATTCTAGGTCGTTGGCGCATGAGTGTGGAGAGGATTTTGGGATAAAGATTATAACGAATTGGAGAATAACGATGGAGAAAGGAAGAGAGGAAAAGGGGGGGATTCTTGGCATTCATATTTTTGGAGAGTAGAGAAGAAAACTCAGGGGGAAAATCCTTGAAGAGAAATTCACAGTGAATGTTATGTCCAAGAATAGAGTTGAGAGAAGCAAGGCATGGCGAATATAAGCTGAGAGGAGGTTGACCATAGTGTGGGTGGTGCAGACGAGCTACACAACACAGTTGCGTTGCTTCTAACAATCTTCTGTAGTGGATTCGTGCTCCAATTCTTCAAAATATAGGCACGTCTTGTTTAAGCTCTTCAAATTGAGTAAAGAGAATTTTGTCTTCTTTATGCAACAAATGTGAATGTGTGCATTTCAGGGTTCTAAGTTGTCTTTGAAGGAAAATTTCTTTCACCTGCATATTATTTCCTTTTTCCTGTTAGATATTTCCATGTTTTGGAAAGTCGAATATTCTGAACGATGGACCAGTTTTAGTTACTCTATTGTTATCTTTTTCTCTGTTGGTTGGGAATAAGATAGGTAGTATTTATACTGCGTTTGGAGAAATGAACACCACATATTGAATCTTTTTTCTGTTGCACAGTAGTGTAGACAAGTTAAAGATAAAGAATGTCTAAAAACACAATATAGTGACTTGGAAAACCGATTGTATTCATGATAAACAATGTACAAGATTTCAGATGAAATTTCATACACTCTGGTAACGAACAACACCACCGAAAAGACTCATGTCAACTTGAGTGTAGATGACCAATAATGAAAAGGGTTCTTAATCTTTTACGAAAGAAACGAGCTGTAATTATTGTGGCACAAACTCAGGAAGAACTAGAATGAACATAAGAAAATACTAAATTGTTTAAGATTGCTATCAATATGTTGGTGTCGAAACAAATAGAGTCCTTAACAGGAGATAAAAGTATATTTATATATAAATAAAGAGTTGTGTGTGGTTCTATTTTATTGCTGACATTTAAGCATAGAGTGGCCTTTCATGGATATATGTTATGCATAACTAGTGTTGGGTTTTGTAGGAGCACTGGTATTGGTCTTATTTTCTTTCCTAAAAGACTCTTTATGACCAGCAAGACTGAGACCTTAACTGTTACTCGGATAAGTGTTTTCTTTTATATCAAACCCTTGTATCTTATATACTAGTAGTGCATGGCAGTTATCCGATATGGTTATACTTCTCTTGTAGTAACCCTAGCCTTGGGTATTTCAGTCACACATGGCAGGTAGCCAAGAGGTGTGTGAAGGGTAATTTATCCTTAGATAGGACAAGATTATTGCCCTAGGACAGGTGTCTAGACCTGAGTAAGTGACAAAGAAATAATCTCCCAGAAGCCCTAGTTAAGAAAAGCTTTTCCAAGTCGAGCAAGGTGGGTGAGTAGCATAGTAGTACAATTCTATGGCCATAGTAGGTGCAGGTGCCACTGACTACACCTAATACTCACAATCAACTCAAATATCTAGCTAGCCAGAATTGTCGGCTTAGTAGGAAGGATTCCTTAGTAGTCAAGCAGAGCTAGTTAGATAGGGTTCCACCACTAGAGCTCAGATGGCTATATGAGGGTTCTTCCAACATCACCTTTCGCAAGAAGGGCAGGGCCCCCTTCCAATAGGAAGGTGTGCGCAGGGGACTGAACAAGTTTGTGGATGGAGGTAAAGCACTCAAATGATGCTTCCCTCAAATTTTCAGCTGGCAAGCTGAGTCTTGGAAGACACCAATCAGATGAGGACTTCTTAACCCTTACTCTTGTACTTTTCTTTGTACTTCAATGAAATGAAAATAAGATCATTCATGTTATGATAGAAAAATGTAATCATGATTATTGTTTTTAATGAAAATTGTTGTTTGGAATTGTTATAGGTAAAAAATAAATAAAAAATTTACTCTTGTTGATGCAATATTTTCTTATTTGTTAATCATACTTGAATCAAGTTCTAACACATTTTTTGATAAAAAATGTTGTGTAAAGTTATTCTGAGCTAATTCATTTACAACACTTAACTCCAACTATGTATGTGCATGCTTTAAGTATTCATGTTGTAGTTTGAAAATCTTAAGTAAGCCTTAGAAGATTGCACTAGTTGTGTGACACTATAGGCTGTCCTTGGTTAAGAAAAACTCAATTTGGGAGTATATCTACTATAGAATCAACCATTGTTACTGTTCATCATAGTTTCAAACCTAGGAAAACTTCTAAACCCTTCAACCTTTTGGATTTTCTTTAAAATATGAGTAAAACCTACAATTCCAACATTACAAAAAATCCAAATCTGATGATTTAAAGAAGTTTCAAACTATTGTCACAAAGTTGTTGTCACTGTTCATCAATTTCTAGAATTCTAAAACTTTGCTATAGACCCATGAAACTCCATGCTTTGTGAAACATAAAGGCCCCTTGTGATTACCAACAAATCACATCAAACCATTGAGCTATTTTTGCATAGTCATGACCTGACACTCGAGAGACCTTGGGGTGATTTTTGGAAACTCAATTACAGATTTTAACCTTTCAAGAGAGACATCACACTTGTGTGTTGTCTGTGTTGAGAAGTGAAAAAACACCCATCAACACCATGCAAATATGCTAATCAATTCTTGTCCAACATGTCATAGAATTTGGCTCTTACACATCATAAAATATTCATAGGAATCCATCATAAGATTGTCATAGCAATTTATCATAAAATCGTCATAGGAATCCCTCAAAGATGCCAACACATGTCAAGGAATCTCTTCCCAATGTGGGATTCCACATTTCCTTGTGGGGACCACAACATCCTTGTCACATTCCATGTCACCTTCCAACATGCCACAACTCACCATGCCAAGTCATATTAGAGGACAAATAAATATGAGCAAGAAATTACAATATAGGCATAATTAAATTAATAAATTAATGCTAGGAAATTGCAAAGGTTGAGACACCTTAATTACCAACAGGATGAAATATGGATGCCTAAATTATTCTCCAATCCTCACATGTTGATTTAATTATTTAACACCTTGATTTCTTTTCTAATCCATTGCAATTTGAATATACAAGCCAAGGTCAAAATCCTGATGGTTTTTCATTGGAGGTGCTTGTGCTAACAAGGACAAGGTCATGCGCCTAGGTTGTTGTTGTCCCATGTGGATAAAAGGAAATATAGTAGTGTTTTAAACTTTGCAACTCATTCAAATTTGTGATGGGAAACAAGACTGTAATATCTTTTTATTGGTTGGAATACTTGTTGACTAGACAAGTGAAATGGGTGCCCAAAATAGATTTTTAATATTTCCATGTGCATGAACAAAAAGCAACATACATGCTTTGTACTCCAACATTATTTCAAGGGTAGTTTCATCATTCTAAACCTATAATAACCTTCAAAACAACATGGAAATCATGATTATTCATGCCCAAAAGCTTGTAGCAACATTCCAAGACCATTTGCAAGCATGAAAATGTTGTTTACACTTCCAAAAAACTACCTACACCATTTATAATGCCCATGTGACATTTTTTATGTTGTTTGAACCATTTTAAGTGCTCATCCAAGCTAATAATGACCTGCACATGATTGAAATGTCATACCATTGGTAAAATTTCTATACAAGGTTCAAAATTCTCATGAATGGTTTCCTATGACCCTGGTATTATTTCAAATTCTTGTGTATGATTTTTAAATGGAATTTGAATATTTCTAGTGCCCTTATAGAGGAGAGTGATGTTTAGCTTTTGTTTGAATGTTATTTGCAAGTTTTAGTGAAGTTTTCAAATCATGCCCTTTGGAATTGAAACGTTGTATCATAGGCAAACTATTTGTCAAAATGCTTGAAATGGTTGAAATGATAAAATGGGAAGCTCTAAATATTAAAATACTTGATGTAAAAGCATAATTTCACTACCACTAAAATGGGTGTTTATCATAGGTAAAAAAAAATTACTTGCAAAGGTGAAATATAGTTGTAAAATTTATTTTTACATACAAGTTAAAATTGTGCATGAAAATGCAAACAAATTGGGGCAAATAAAAATTGAATTATTAAGTGGAGGAAAAGTGGAGAAATAAAAAGATGCTAAGGCACAATCTGATACCAGTCAGTTGCAAATATGAGGATTCACATTGTGCTAGGTGTTAAGTGGTTAATGAATCTAAATTTTTCTTCATTCTTTAAAATGTATTCTCTCTATTTGTAAGGGATTTGAACTTTGGCCAAGGAAGAAGGCCTTGTACAAAAAGTGTGGAATGCCAAAGGTGAAGGTCTATGTTAGTTAGTCATTACATTGACAATGCCCCTGAAACTATGGTTGATATGAATATACACTATTATTGCAACTATATCTAACTGTGAATGATAATATTCTTTAAGTTGAGTAGTCAAGGGTTATATCATATTTTCAAGAACATTTGTTGTCTAGAATTAATTTAATGGTTTGTTTTATGTTCAAGGGATAGAGTAAATGCTTTATATAGATTAATAGGAATGTTATTACTTATGATGGATTACTAAGTATGGTTGCATAGTAGGCTTGAAATATATCAAATGACCATCAAAATATGTTTTGGTTCAGTCATATACTATGCATATCATGACTCTATAGCCCATGGCAAGTACTGATATTGCTTTATTTTCTTCCCCCATCCTCAAAAATAAATTTTAAATCTATTAATCTTATTCTTTATCCCTTTTGTGTCTTATTAGTGTTTAGGTTACATACTTCATACTTGGGTTTAAGGAAGATAAGGAATTGAGACAACCAAGTTTGTATTCAACAACTCCTTATCCATTTTCTAGGTGGTGCAATATAACCTTATTTCACATCCATGTTCAACGCAATATAAGGAAACCCGCCTAGGTTATGGAGAGCCTAAAGTGTAGAGAGGACGTATATTAAAGGTGGTTCTCTATTCGTTGGCCAACAACCTAGAGTCTTTGATGATAGATCTTGGAAAACACTTAGAATATTTCAAACCATTAGTTGGAACACCAACACACTCCAATATTTAAACATCAATAATGTATAATTCAATCCTATTCCTTTTAGCCGATACCTTTGAGTAACCTTGGCACATTCATACAAAATTATATATATATATATGTATATATATTGTGTGTGTGTACGTGTGTATGTATGTATGTATGTATGTATTCATGTGAATACCAACTATTTAATTATCCAACAACCTATGGAATAGTACCAAATTCATACAACTATAATCTAACCATACATGATATCAATTTAGCACATAAATCACCAAGTATGATGCCTCCATGTGGATTTGTCACATTGTACACTATATCATTACCACATATTATGAATCAATAGTTACAACCTTACCTATATTAATATACATGCATGCTTCTAGCATAGCCACCACTGTCAAATCCTTGCTTTTGATAGCTCATACACACATAAATTCACTTTAGAATACTTTTTGTACCTCATGTCATCTTTCAAAACATTATCCTACTCTTAGATTGTGCCCCATAAATTCTAGTTTTTCTAGAAGTGTTCTTGCATCGCTATTCATATTCACAATAAACATTATCTTCTATATGCACTTGCGAGTTCTTCTCCAAATGCATTGAGGTTGTCACTACAATCAAGTAGGCAAGAAAACTCTTCCTATAAGGAATCTATGAGGGTGAATATCACCTATTGGAAAACAATGAAAATATATATATATATATATATATATATATATATTTAACGAGGGAAATCGGGTGTAGCACGGCCCCCCATATAACCCCCCACCGCCGGTAAACTTTTTACCATGACCGGCAGTGCTGGCGGGACACACCAACCGGTACCACGGGAGTGCCGAAGAGTCGAACCCATGGTGGGCACCTTGTGACAGGGAACACCTTAACCAACTGGGCTCGGACCGGTGCCCAATGAAAAAATATTATTGACTAACCTCATATTATCACATATTATATGTACCTACGATAAACAATGTTTCAAAACGAGACACTAAAAAGGAGAATGAAAATAAAAGATTATTAGTCTAGATATGAATGACAATATAGAGCTTCACCACATGCATATATTTATATGGTTTGAGGGAGCACCATTTAACTTTAACAACCTTGTTTGAAGCAATGGTCATGAATGTATGTGACGATGGACTATTAGGTTTAAGAAACTTATCTAAAAATAATAAGTTATGTTTTTGTATGTTATAAGTTTATATAAACCATACATGGAAAACTTGATTCAATCCTTATATTTTTTCTTTATTTTGTGATGATCTCTCTTCTCTCTTCTCTACTCTTACTATTAAATTTCTATATGCTTTTTTATTTATTTAAGATTTTAAGGTCATAAATAAATATATGTTTATTTTAATTGTGTTAGAATTAATTTGTTTATATTTAAAAAAATATCAACTCTAAAAAAATTGTGAAGATGGTCACACCATTACAAATTGATAAGTAGTAAACATAAATATTCTATACAAATATTACATGTTAATATAAAAATATTAACATAGATATCCTAAATACATTTTGTGTACATATAAATTGGAGCATACAAGAATAAGTTAAACAAAATAACCTATTCTACTCACAATACATGCAACAATTTTATTAAGCATAAAGATTAGTTAAAAAAATATTGATGAAAATACAAATAAATCTCACAAACACCAACCCTAGTTGCAATAAGCTAAGGTGGTTTTCTTTAATATGGTGATATGTGAGTGCCCTTACCAATAGCATAACATTGCATTAAATTTTTAATATATCAAAATGGATTGGGTTGAGGACAATTAATAGATTTTTTAATGAGGGATTGGATGTTTGAAGGATCAAGAGATCAACTTAGTTGAGAGGATTGAATTGATGGTGAGAGGACATATGTCTCCACATGGTTGGTGAGGATGAAGGGTTCCAAGATCAAAGGGGAACCAATGGTTGAGGATTCTCTTGGAGAAAGTGGATGCATGATATGGAAATGGGTATTTTAAAGTACCTTGGGAGTATGGATAAGTCCTTGACCCATGTGACATGTACCGAGGCCAATTTCACATGTATAAAGGCTCATAGCTTGTGTACAAAGCACCCATACCTATGTAAAATTTTGGAAGATGTGCATGATTTGAGAGAATTAATGAGGGTTAGGAATGTGCAAGTGGAGGACTAGTGGGTTAATTAGTTTTAGCTCACTTAATGAAAAGTGGATGAAAATTTTGATTTAAATAAATAAGGTATATTTATTTAAATTTTGCAATGAGTATAATGGACTTAGATAAATAAATACTTAAATTTATTTATCTAAGCTGGACTACAAAAAAATGATGATTGAATAATTTAGGACTAAAATAGGGCCAGGTGAATAATGATGAATATTGATTTTATTATTAAAGAATAAAATATTACTTTATTAATAAAGAGATGAAAATTGAATAATTAATCAAATAAATAGGGATTTATTCAATCAATTATAGAGAAAATGGTCAAGTGATAGAGTCAAATAATTATGTGTCAATTTTAGTTGTCTACACATTTACCTAAAATACACCAAAATATACAAGTCTAAATGAAAGACTAAAACTAACTTCACATAAAATTACTATTTATTAATATATAATTATATAAAAGTATCATACATTAATGAAGCCCTAACTAATGTTTACCTAAAAAATAAAATTATATTAAAGTATTTCCTTAACAGATACAAAAATAACAGACAAACCATTATGTAGAGGCATTGGTTGCCTATCATAGTCTTGATTTGGCTCAGAGAAGAGGGTACAAGAAGATTTGGTTGGAGGGGGATTCTATGAACATTATTAATAATTTGATGAGTATATCTCCACTGTATTGGACAATTGAAGCCTTGATCAAGGATTCCATTACAATTATTAAATCCTTTGATAATGTTTATATTTCCCATATTTTGAGAGAGGGAAATATGTTAGCTGATTTCTTTGCTAACTTTGGTGTTAGAGATACTAAGGTATGGTATTTAAATGATCCTATCCCTTTTGAGGCCACGACTATTATTATTAATGAAATTTAATCTTATGGTGATCCTTTTATTCATTAAGGTGTGCACGTCCCTGCTCATGTGGTTGAATGTCATTCCTAAGGATGTAAAGGTTATGATTTTGAGGAAAGGCTATCACAAGGCGCAAAGTTCAAATCCATTATGGTATGTATGTCCTATGGTTGGCCTCGCACGGATTGTGGGTGTTAGTTTCCTAAGCTTCCAGAGTCTTCTATTGGATACTTCAGTTCTGGGTGGTGTTTGATGCCTTCTTTTGAGTTTCTTGTTGAATATTTGGTCTCTGTATTCTATCATCATAGGTGGGGACAGAAATTGCGCCGAGCCCAAATCCTGTGATGTTGCTAAGCTAAAGAAGGAGGCATGGGAGGTTTTATAAAAGGGTGGTATTACTCCATTCATGGAGAAACTGCATGGCAATAATCCCTAGGTTACTAAATTGGTTGCGAAAGGGTGGAAAGAGAGAACCCTGAATTTGGGTGGTAGGGAAATTGCGGTGGATGAGGAATTCATAGCCCAAATTACAGGCTTGGCTATTAAGGGTATGAAAGTGTTCAAAGATAAGAAAGAATCACAGGCCACGATGTCCTTGTTCTTCAAAAAGAAAGAGATCAATGACTTGAATCCCGCAAAGAGTGGTGGGTATCTGAGGAGTTCCTTGAAATCTCTCTGGCGGGAGGTTGTCAAAGAAATCATGAGGTATGTAACCCTAGAAGGAAGGTACACGACCATTAACACTTACCATTTTCTGTTGCTTAACCATTTCGACACAAGAAATGGGTGTCATTTCCTTATTATTTGTTGATGTCGATGGACTGTGGGATTAAAGAGCATAGGAAGAACCCCAAAAATCCTATCCTACATTTGGGGTTGATTCTTTTGATTTATGAACATGTGAAAGATCATGATGTCCATAAAACTCTTGTTTCTCCAAAGGATATTTCTACTAAAGCTAGGGAGGGTTATGATACTGAGTCGGGTGAGGAAAGGGTTTCTAAGAAACCAAAGAAGAGGAGGCTTATTTTAAATAAAGAATCTGAGTCGGATAGGGATGATGATGCTGACTATGTCCCAGATTCGTATGCCTCTTTGGAGGAGGGCCCCATACCCCCTATTCAGGGTAAATCTAGGAAAAGGAAAATGGATGAGAAGGCGGGTTATATGACTTGCAGTGATGATGTGGAGGCGATTGCTCCTTCTAAGGGGGGCAAAGATAAAAATGATCTTTATGGGGAAGCTTCTTCTCCTCCCCTTGGGTCTAGAGTTGTACAGGAACCTGAGGAGGGGAGCCGGAAGAGAAGGGTTTTGAAAGTTGGTCAACTCTTGGAGAAAGATTTCCCTCTTTCTCCGGCTGGAGGCTTCCATGGTGAGGATGTTCTGAGCACTATCATAGGGTTGCTAGAGCAAGAGAATATTAGAGTTGTGGGTGGTGAATAGGCTGTGGAAACCAGTAAAGTGGATGTGGATAGGATGTAGAAGAGGAAGGCTGTTGTGGAGCAAATTGCCAATTCCATTTGTAGGATGAAGTCTCTTGTCCTTGCTAGTAAAGGTAAGGAAGCTTCTGCTGATAAGGTTCATGAAAGTTCTTCTGAAGAGGATGTTGTTGTGGGAAAATGCATTGAAAACTTTGATAGGGAGGATCTTTCTGATGTGTTGGGTTCGGCCCATAATAGTGTAAATGTGTTTTTTAAACTTTTTAAATGGTTCTTTCATGAGATCAATAGGACCAATGTTCGTATTAGAGGTGTTGCTTGCAAGGCTAAGGACCCTTTGATCTAAAGCCAAATTGACAATTTAATGGATGGTCTCAATACTGTTACTAATACTGTGGTGGAGGAAACCATCAATCTGAAACAAAGTATGGAGGGAATATTGTTATCCCTTGGGGAGAAAACTGATAAAATTTGGAATGTTGTTATGAAGAGTGGAGAAGCCCCTAAAGTCTTGACTATGCTGGACTCTGTGATGGCTATCTCCCATGGGACTATTGTTAATAAGAGAAAGGAAAATGTGTCTACTAATGTTATGGCTGCTGAGGGTAAGCTGACGGCGGAGGATTATGCTGCTGATAAGGGTGTTGCTAAAGGTTTTGTTTTGAGTTGTGAGGTAAAAACTGGTGGGCCTGGGGTTAGGACTAGAAATAGAATGAAAAATCAGGCTGGGGCCTTGGGTATTGAGGTTTCTGATACTGGGGTTAAGGGACAGAAGCTTGCTACTAGTGAGATGGAAGCTGTTGAAATTTTGAACAATATGTAGTGGTGTTGGTCGGTTTCCTTCTTTTTGGCTGGTGGTTTGCTGACGATGGGCTAATAGTTGTTTAATGTTTTTTCCTTTTTATATCAGCTGTTCTTTTTTTAAAGGGTTCCATACCCCTTCAAAACTCGTCTTTTACCTCTAATCAAAACAAATACAAAAATAAATTAAAACTAACATTAAGAAATAATTTTCACAATATACTATCTTATCTATAAATCAAATTAATAAAGTTAAATTAAATATAACATTCGTAAGATGTAATCTTAAGTAATTAAATTTAAAATATTAAGATTATATTTTTATTAATATTTTACCATAATAATTATTATATAAATTATAAATAATAACCGGGAAATAAAAAGATAAATTTTAAATAATAAAAAAAACTAGAATACTATAAATTATAATTAAATAAAGAAATCATATATTTTTTCCATAAATATTATTTTAAATTTGTTAATATAAATTAATTTTTTAAAAAAAATTATAAATATTTTTAAAAAATAAATTAAATATTTAATTAATTATATTTAAAATTTTACAATTATAATTTATAAAATAATTATTATAAATATAAATAAATTATAATCTTATATATTAAATCTACCAGTGCTACTAACATATATCTGCATACAGACATACGAGAAGCACCTATTTTTAATAATCACCTTCTCACGCATATAAATTTAAAATTAATAAAGTCAAATTAATAACATTCATAAGACCTAATCTTAAAAATTCGAGGGGCTTCCTTGGCCACATTGTTACTTGTCACGTTTCGTCGTCTTAGAATTTTATTAAGACCGCAAATTTGGCGTCTAACATGGAAAATATATTGACCAAAACTAATAACAAATTCCCAATTATGACTTTTTTATTCAAAATATAACATTTCTTGTTGGCAAGATTTTGTTAGATGTTTCACCAAATCAAATGTCTCCTCCAAATTAGAAAAGAAAAAAAAGTTGAGCATCTACTTTTTTTTAAGTATATAGTATATACGATTATTTGTCCATAATTAATGGAAACAAAATTAGTCATCTCAAAATAGTTTTTTAATATAATTTTAATTAAAATATAATATTATTATTAGTTTTCACTTTACCTACACTTAGAGTATGGTTAACTTCTTTAAAAAAAATTATATTGTATTTTTATAAAATAATATAATAAAATTTTATAATATGATTTTTTTTTTATTACAAGAATGTTTAAAGATTACTTCAAGCAATTTGTTTATTGTAATTTATGATCAATTTAAATTTTAATTGTCAAATAAATAATATGATGTTAATACAAATTATATTTATGAAAATCAAATTTTTTCAATTGTACAAGTTTTTGGTTTAAATTATATATATATATATATATATATATATATATATATATATATATATATATATATATATATATATATATATATATATATATTTGGTGGATGATTAAACCAAAAGATTTTATAATTTGAATTGATGGACTGTGGAAAACTCATACCAACTAATTGAAATTTCATGAATCATGATCTATAAAATAAGAGTCAATGAAATTAATTTAAAATTAAATCTTGATAAAACATTATATAAATTAATGATATAATTTTTGTAGGAAAAATAAGTGTGTTAAATTTACAATAGAAGTAGTGCATATACAATATGAATAGGGAAAAAAAGAAAGTAAAATAATACTAATATTTTTTAATTTTTTGAATAAATTTATTTACTATTGCAAAATCCCACTCATTTTTAAATATAATAATGAATTTTCTAACTTCACCCTAAACATATGTGAATTTAAATAAAATAGAAAGTGATTTTATAGAGAAATTTTTTTTACAATACCTGCTTCTTGAAACCCTTTTGGGGCAAACTGTAAACCTTACAGGGAATAAATACCAGAAATCTGTGCCATATTCCCAAATTTACTGGCCCCCATCTTCTGAAAATACAATCCACCGCCAAATTTTGCGGCAATTCACACCGGAAACAACAGAAGACAACATTTGTAGGTAAAGAAAGAAAACCACAATTTTTTAAAAAATGGCAGAAGACATATATGCTTTCTATCTTTCTAGATTTAGAGGCTGCATACTGTCCATGTCCATGTCTATAGAGCTTTGCGAACCATCCGGTGAGCGCCTGTGCCCGTGGCGGCTGTCCTTAGCGGCGTTGCCCATTTCTATATCACTGCTTCCTTCCACAGCTCTATACGGGACTAATTTTTCGCCGCCATAATGTTGCATCATTTTAAAGTAGAGGATTACAGTAAAGATAAGTAGGGAGGCCAAGTACCAATTGAACTGCAGATTGGCCAGAGCCTTGGCTCTCATTTTAGCTCCCTGGTCATCGCATCTCACCACCATATGACCCTGCTCTGCGTTCATTTTACACCCTTTTGGAATAAACGCAGGAATCCACAGCATGAATCCCATGTGTATAAACCATATTCCCTGAAACAATATCGACATCGACCTCACCATGGCCACCAAAAAACTCCTGGGGTAAGGGACCTCTAAAATAGTGGACGACAGGGTAACTAGAACTATGAGCTGTAGCAGCCAGTGGTACTGCCCCTCAACCCCCATGTGATCAGCGGAGTGCAGATGGAACAACAATAACTCCTGGCTGAACGCCAGCGCAGCAATGACATGGAGCATCCCGTGTGGCACGTGGATGTCATGGTTGTCCACGTAGAGTGCCACGGCGGCATAGATGAGAAAAAACAAGGAAATAGAGGAGTGCTCGAAATTGTTGAGATGCTCGGGAGGAATAGTCCAGTCATCTGCCAGAGGCTGGTGTCGTTCTGGCCCAATGAAAAGCTCAGCAGAAATTGAAAGGCAGGCCCCCGCTAAAATAGCTAGCAACTCCAAATGCTTTAATATTCTATTTCTAAATTTAGCGGGAAACCACGGCCTGGTATGGAAGTCCCCTGGAGATGGAGCATAATTTCTTAATGTATTGAAGAGATGCCAGAGGCCAATAAGTAAGAATCCCGCGCCGGGCAATACATGGCCAACAAAGGTGCCCATTTTGGTTATAAAATTTTGATGAGTATACGTTGGATGTATACCTATTCTGTATATATATAGACAGCCGCCTAAAGTTGCTGAATTTTTTTTTCTTGTAAGAAAGCGTGACCGTCAAGCAGAGTGTGTCGCTTCTGTCATCACAGTCGTCATTGCATACAAACATACATTTGGAAGTACGTATTTCATGACAAAAGTACAGACACTCAAATTTCTCTTTTTCTATTAACAAAAAAAGAAACTACACTTTTAGATTAAAATAAACACATGGCAATAAAAGGTTCAATGGGCCATCCTGTCACGCGCGATTATTTGACTAAGGAAATCTTGATCGAATAATCTTAAGCAGCAGGACATGTTTCCTCGCATACGTAACGGATGTGCTAATCACACTAAAAGATTTTGACGTTCACCATGATCAATGCAATTGTTAACTTTAGGATTTAAAAAACCATAAAAAGGAATAAAAAAAGGTTCCCGCGCAATATAAGTAATCACATTCTTAAGATTGAAAACCACACGCAATACACAATTGGACGAAGTCGCTCGCATGACAGTTTGGACCACGGGGGATTTCTTTTTCTGTCTCCCATCTAATTTTTCTATGGATTTTGTACAACTCCAAAGATTTTATTTTATAATCATTAGCTTGATTTCCAATAAAAATATTTGTTAGGAAAACGAATCTAATTTTTTAGATAGAGGCGCTAGAGTTATTTTGCAAATGTTGTTAAAATTTAACATAAGATTAAACTAGGAGGTGCATCTTGTTGTGCAATGGGTACATCGAAGAGGGAAGGTCAATTAACGAAAAATTTTGGTCTATTTTTTTGCATATATTTGTGTAGTACATGCGTTCGATTGGTAGGCAATTTAGCAAATGATGTTGTTTGTGCAACAAAGGTCTCAAATGGAGAAGTAATACCTTCAAATCAATTATGCATCCACTTACAAAGATCCAAATCATGAAGAAAATCGAAATCCATTTCCAATAGGCTCATGTTATGTTTGCAATAGGGAGGGAGGGAGAGAGGGAGAGAAATTGATAGAAAGAGGGAGAGATAGAGGGGGGAAGAGCGAGAG
>VDFB02225119.1:0-10867 GCA_007258455.2 Sequoia sempervirens
TTGGCAAAAGTTAAAGCACTATTTTCCGTTGCTTGTACTAGTATGCATGCCACAAAACATGATCTTGTTTTTCTTGTTCTTGGTAATTCCTTAATTAGTAGCTAAATGGTAAAACTATTTACTCTATCTTTGTAGCCCAAAAAAATGTAAATGTGATTTCATGCTAGTAGGTAAAAAAATGAGTCTTTGATAATCATTTGTCAGGGGTCATACTATTAAAATTTATAATACTGTGAGGATTGGTTCAGAGTATTGAGTTATGATTAAATGCATGCATCTTTGGCATTGAATATTTTGTTGTCTTGAAAAATATATTCTTGTAAACATGGTTTATTAAGTTGCTTTTAAAGCTAAAAATAGTTGATCCAGATACTATAGTTGTTAGATATTTGCAGGTTGAGCCATCACCGACAACAGGCAATTTCCCACTTATTCCTATCAAACAAGAGAATGCAGATAAGGAAGGTGGATCAAACTTTGTCTTCAAACCATATCCAAAGGTAGGTACCACTAATTCACCTTTAGCAATCCCTTTCAAGTCTTGTAGGTTTTCCAACTTGATTATTTGTTTTATACACACTTGTATACTTAGAATTTACATATAATTGTCAATATTTCTTGCAAGCAATGTAAAAAAGCTTTTTATTATCTCTTTTTGAAATTCTATTAACCAATTATGTGGACAATGTAAGCTACGAGCACCATCTTTGGAATCACTCGTCAAGAGTTTATTTATAGGTATTGTGTTTGGATATAGACAATATAAGGTACATATATGGTCACTGTGTTTTGAATCAATCAAGTGAATATACATATGGCCAATCTGAAAAAAAATTAATCGTGTTATGACAAACTATGATATCTGATAATAAGTTTGCAGTGTATAAATTCATAAGCTAATTTATAAGTCATCCAATTCACAACAAATAGCATAGTTCCAGAGATTGAAAATGATCTTATATGTGTGTGTGTTTTTTTTTTCTATGCATGCATATGTTTTTGTGCTCGAGTTTTGTATAATCATTTTCCTGCTAGAGTTTTCTAGCATATGAGGTCTTCATGCATCTATAATCATTGGTGGCTCTTATTGCATTCATGCCAACAAAACCTGAGGTAACTATTGGGCCACTTGATTACAGTAAGGAAGAAAGGAGTGCTCTAGCCAGTAAGTCACGGGTTCATCCACCAAAGTTTGGGAATAGAGACTGACATAAACTAATTAATGAGGTTTGTTTTAATGCTGTTTTGAATTTAACATTTGAGCTTAATTATATGTTTTTGCAATTCATGTTTATGGTTTTGCATATAATTTAGTACAACCTCTACTTCTTTGTTCTAATAGCTTAACTATTTTCTTGCATTATAGATTCATGAATATATGTTGAAAAAGGTGACTCTCGCACCTAAACTTAGTCCCGTGACAGGCAACCAAGATGCCTCACAACCTCTACACCTGAGGTTGAAGACCACAGAAATACAATTACAGTGACATCTGTAGAACATTTACAAGTACAAGAGATGGTTGGGGATGGACATGAATCACCTACACAACCAAGAGTTCCATCATTCTATACAGTCCATGAAGTTGAAAAATATTTCCTTACAAACAACAATCAAAGAAATTTTTTACATCAGATCCCTTGAATTTTTGACATGCTTTGTTACAGTCACACTTCTATAGCGAGCAATCCCAACGATTTAGGGGAGAGACTTGAACCATGTCATTGTCATGGCCATGCTCTAGTATTAGCACTCAATAACACACTGTACAAATATCAAACAAAATTATAAATTACATATTGATCAATTGGTCTGATCCAACAGTCCTATAGGGGTGATCCCACAATAGTGGTTTACAATTTTTGGCCAAACTGGACACTGAAATTTTTATTTTTAACTAAATCTTCACATTCGGACACCTATAGCGGCTAAACCGTGAGGAATTTGAAGATGATGCAAACTAGAGTCTCATCACATTTTGTCTATAGATTCTAAAAATATTTTTTTCAAAATTTTTGCAATCAAATTGCACTTATTTTTCCATTTCCCACAAAAACTAGTCTTTTTCAAAAAACAGCATTTTTAAGCACACCGTATAACGCATAAATTTTTTTCCATGAAGGATAAAATTCTACTTCTTTCATTATTCTAACTGTTTGTCTCTGACTGAATTCGATTTACTCCACTCAATGCATCTGATTTATTCTAAGGCATGCAAACCTTTTAAACTCAGGCCTATTTGTTTTTATTTTTATTTTTTTGAAAGCCGCAAAGAACAGTGTTGCTGAGAATGCTAACATGATTCATGGGACACACAAGATGAATGACAAGGTTAATTATTTCCAGATCCAAATAATCTAATGCAGTTTCAAAGTTAGCTATACTCTGCTCTCTTTTTGTTTTGTGTATTTATTCTGAAAACCATGTATTTTTTTTCTAGTGTAAGTTGATTCTTGGTGCTTAATGGAGGATGTAGTAGGGGCGGATTTGGCTGACACTACTGGTTTATAATACACCTTCAGCCATGGCGGCTAGGGTTTCCTAGTGCTGCCCCGGACTTCTACCGCCATGACTACTGGGAGAGTTAGCGACTACTATAGAAGGACGATTTGCCTCTATGAAAACATAATTCATGGGACACACAAGACGAATGACAAGGTTAATTATTTCAAGATCCAAATAATCTAATACGGTTTCAAAGTTAGCTATACTTTTGCTTTCTTTTTGTTTTGTGTTTTTCTCGTGTAAGCCAATTCTTGGTGCTTAATGGAGGATGTAGCAGGGGCGGATTTGGTTGTTATAATACACCTTCAGCTGCTCTCTGAGCCGTGATAGGATAGGTATATTCTTCCATTCACAATTTATTTGGTTCATTTTATTTCTTATCGTTTCTCTCTCCTGGGTGACAAAATTTGTTGCTTCCTACAGAGGGTTATGAATCTAAAATTGCAGGTCTAAAACATTGTAAGCAACTGATGTTTTTCCTTCGTGTATATGTTTTGGATGGTTGAGCATAAATACGAAAAGAACCGCCAAGGGGGAGGGTATCTCAGGCTCTCCTTATGGTGCAGCGGCCTATGGAGAGGCTGCACCTCCACAAGGTGGCATGCCTTGAGAGAGTCACGACTCCTCAGAGGCTGTTATGCTTCTTAACCCACGTTTGTCGATCAAAAGTTTTTGCTTTTGTTTTGTTTTCTTTTTTATCTTTATTGTATTTTATTTCAAAGTTTTATTTTTTTCTTTCAACACCAACCAATATCAATATTTGACTAAATTTATATACTGATCAAACACACAACACTAATCAATCAATCCAACCCCAAATTTATATGCTAATCAAACACAACACTAACCAATCAATCCAACCCCAAACTCTTTCTGAGTTTAAAAGTAACAATTGTCATATTCATATTTATTACTTTCATTACTTTCAGTTTGCAAAGCATTCAGAGCCCTAAATAACAATCTGCTTGATCCATTATCCAAACAACCTGTCTGCATTTTATTGCCCCGAGGCCCTCCACAAGTTAAGGGCTTGAAGAGGATAATATAATCAAAAGAAGGGTTTCTATCCCTATCTGTTGCAATGAGGTAATGCACAGTTATTACACGCCTCTGTTTATTACCTTTAATCAGGATAAGTGGAGAATGCATGTGGTCAAATTCCAATTCATGAACCTGTTTCTTACCTCTTTATAAAGACACTTTCTACTGTAAAATTTTCTTATCTGAGGCATAGGATTAAAGAGTACTAATAAAGTAGTTGTATAATTGAAAGATACTGGTATATTGTTCTTGTTTAGGGGAAAAGTTTTAAGGCTGTTTGTTTATTTCATCATTTTTTCCTTCTAGGAAATAATCCGTTCAGCACAAATACAAGTATATATTGTTTGTTTATTATAGTTTTTTTGTTTTTGTTTTGGGTGCGTTGGAAGTGGTTTACCTGGATATTGCATTAAAGATCTGAGTTTTTTTGTTCTGTTTCGTGGGTGGATCTGTAGTTACATCTCAGATTTCTAAATATTTTAAAATGATTTTATTTTGTATATATTTGACATAAAATATTCAACATTTAAATGATATTAATTTTGTATGTTTTTTTAAGTAAAATTTTGTTTAAAGGGTTGGATCTATAAATTTAATTATAATTTCTAATGTTTCTATATGGTTCAATAGACTGATCGTATTTGTATTTTGTATTTTGTACATGTGAAAAGAAAATTAGGAGTGAACAACCCTTCCAATGGAAAAGGGGGTAATAAGAAGGTATTCGTGAGTTCATTTTCCTACTTTTTTCTTTGAATTCTGCTATTACATGGCTGATAAAATTTAATCTTAGTAATAAAACATTTCATAATGTAATAATAAATAAAACTTTTACTTTCTTAATAATGAATTTATATTTTTATTTAATACTTTTTAAGTGGTTCTCTATTCCTATAGAAGTGGATCCTAAGAAATGAACTTAGAAATATTCTAAAATAAATCAAGAACAACAATCTAATTAAAAAAATTTGTTTGCACAAATCATTTCATTTTAAAAATTAAAATAGATTATAATTTCATATTAAGTTAAATTAAAAAATACAAAAAGAAACTAATTAATTACTAAAAAGAAATTAGAGTTATCAAATGAAAAAAGCCACCTATAAAGAAATAAGAGTTATACAAAGGAAAAAGAAACTAATTAATTACTATAAAGAAACTAGAGTTATGCATTGGAAAAAAAACCACCTATAAAGAATTATTCTATTTCCTTTACTTTAGTTTTCTTTTTCCAAATGCATTTCTTATTTTTCTTTTAATGTCTACCAATTTTTTTCTTTTAAACTTCTAGAACAAAAACGATAGTTGAAATTTTGTTTTTGTTTATAGACATTTATAAATTTTTCATTAAAAATACTTTAGAAGAACATTTATTTTAAATTAAATAGATCTATTTTTGCATGTGGTAATTATTAATTTGTTAATTATTTTGTTCAATATTTAGAAGTTAATAATGTATATAAAGTATGGTGTAGAAAGAAAATATCTCTTGTAGAAATATTGATTTGGATAGAATTAAACAATTAAAAAGATTTGATTAAGTTTGTTCGGTTAGATTCCTTGCTTATATTATAGAATGTGATTCTTCTTATGAATTTTTTTATAAGATCACTAAGAAATAGTTATTGAATATCTAAAGAGATAAAAAAAAATTATAGAGTAATCTTTAATTATGTTTTAAAAGAAAAGGGTATTTTTTATTGTGGGGCAATAGTTTTTTGTGAGTTGTACTCAAACAAATTAGACTTAATAGCTCAGATAAGTTAGTGAGAAAGCAAGAATGTTACTTAATGAGTTGTTATTTTTAGTTTTGACTATAGGAATATCTTTTATGGGTAATTAGGTCAAATTATTTCATGTGGTTGGTTGTATTGTTGAATTGATTGTTACCTCAATTAATGTGTTGTTTACGGAGTGAGAGTGAACTTTGTTATTGTTCTAGTGGAAGAGATGATCATTTATGGAAGTTTTTTCTTGATTGCATGGTTATTGTGAGCTATCTTTAAAAGTATGATTTATGGATGTAATGTCAGATTGGTTCCTTGTGCTTTTGTGGGTGACTTTGTAAGTGAGTTGGCTATGTTAGCCTTCTTTTTGTGTATTTTGTGGGTGACTTTGTAAGTGAGTTGGCTATGTCAGCCTTCTTTTGGTTGAGCATGAGGATTTCATCATGATGTTGTCACTCGCTATTTTATACTTAAGTGGTTGATTGAAAATAGTTTCTTGAGATTTTATTATTATTTCCTTTTCGATATGGAACCAGTGTGTTTATAATTTAGTAGAATTCTAGAGGCGGTGGGGAAACTTGATTAATGTTGGATTTTCCATGATTTGATCCTTGTCGTTTGTTTGTTCTTGTCTCTAATTTTTTAGCTCTTATGGGGTTACCTTGTACTATGGTGTTGACATTTGATGTAGCTCTTGGGTGAGATGGTTATACTCTGCACATGCACTTGGTTTTGTGGTTTTAGTGATTTACATGTTCTGGCACACCCCTTGATGTCGTTTGATTGTGTTTTGGTGCTATAAGGGAGAGTGGCTTTTCATGGAGGCTAACAAACAAAGGGGCAGCCTAGATAATCCATGGAAGAGTTTATTTAATAAAAGAAAACCTAATAAAATATACTATTGGGGTTGGGTAGGATCACACTAAACAAGATAAATAAGATGTCTCACCTAGGATATTAGTGCTTTCACAGACTAAGGGTGGGCTGAGAAGGAAATGGGTGACAAGATCACTACCTTGTCCTCATGAAAGGTTAGTGATTCTGCATGTGTCACCCTATGGGGCTGGTGCCTAGTGAGAGGCAACCAAGATAAGCATAGATAAGGGTTGGTGCCTAGTGAGAGGCAGCTATGATAACCCATATAGGGCCATGTGATGACAATCTCCTAGAGTATCCCTTGTTATTCTATTACCTTTGTGTGCCTCTAGAAGCAGCCACCTTGTAAGTATTCATTTAATATAGAAGTTAATTATTGTTTATTGTTACTCTTGTTTGTTGAGTCTTGTAGTATTTCCACTTGATTATTCTATGTTGTGGGCCTTTCTTGTCATCTCCTAGCACAGGGGGTGGGCCTTTGGGTCCATGTGGTCGAGTGGAATGTGCTATGTACCCCATTGGGTCCCTAACTGGAGTTCGTGAAGCCTGGACATTGTACCGATGTAGTTGATCCAGAGCTTCTTCACAGTTCAATTGTACCATGTTCTTTGTTGTATTGCTCTTGTAATTTTTGTATGATTCTCACTTTGAGTGCAGAAGCATTGTTGTACTCTTGTAAACCTAAAAAAATGTAATTTCATATTGATACGATATGTATATTATGATTTGATCAATGTAATGTATGGATATTCTTGAATGTATCATGTGGTTCATTTATGGATGTATGATCATTGTTTACTTATCCTATATCATGATTTTGCAATGTAATCTCATGATGTGGCAATCATCCTTATGGTATGGGTTTATGTTTAGTAATGTTGTCACATGTACCCTAGAGGACATAGTTAGATATTGTATATATATAATTGTAATAAAAAAATCATAATTAATTATTTACTTGGAAAAAAATAACAAAAAAAATATGCATCACATCAGGACAAGAGTCCTCTACCTATATCTAAAATCTTATATTTTTTTTAATCTTTTATTGTGGTTAGGGTGGTAAGATAGACACCTACTTCTCATTTTTTCCCTGAAATTTAAGTACTGCTGCATTGAAATTTCAAATTTTCACCAAATAGATTTTCCTTTTTTTTAAAATAAACCTACTATTTTAGAAACTACATTCAATTTTCTACAGATTCTATTCTAACACATTTTTGAAATAATATAGATAACTTATTCAAATTTTTACATCAAGTTTCCTAACTCTAATTTTTCTAAAAATTTTCCCACTTAAGGGCCTATTTTTCTATGATGATCCTGCACATGCCTGTTTTTGGGTTAGAGAGTGTCATAGTGTGGTTTTCACTCAAAGACCTAGATATTATTCTTAAATTTTCACTTTTACGACTAAAGGATTCAATCATTTCCTTGTAATAGGCATATGTGTCCAACTCAATGTTGAATCTAGCCTTGTGATCTCTACATGGTATAGTATCTTGCAATCCCATGAATTCTGAGAGATCCTCATCATTTTTTAATGTGTCCAAAATTGGTGGTCCTCATTGGTCATAATTGATGAGTTGGGGATAGACTAAGTTTAGCTCATGGGTTTGGTTGTTTGACTAAAAATATAGGGTACTAATCATGAGAAGGGAGGGATCCTCGAATAGCATGGGTAAGTCAATTATAGGGTCCTTGTTACACACATTAGTTATGTTAAAGCTAAAGTTATCTAAGGGAAAACCTGTGGATACTGGCAGCTGAGGCGAAGAGTTTACTTTTCTCACTAGGGCACCTTTTCCAAGTATGGTTATTTTTGGAGGGGTACACACAAGGCCATGATTTCTCATATGCTTCTCATGGATGAGAGGGACTAGAAGACCATTGTCATTTTTCCCAAGTTTCTTATTTTTTTTATAGCCCATACCAAGCATCATTTGTAGTCCTTTGTTGCTATCATCCATGGGAAGATATGACATACGCCTTTCATCTTGATATAGTAGACTTCATATGTATTTTTCATCTACCACTTCTCGGCTTATGTCTCCCCAACACTTGAATCTAGATGGGTTTGCTTTAAAATTTTGGGATGATGTTTCAATCGATTGGGGTTTCCCGCGAGACCTAGGAGAGTGAGATAACTCTCCTATTACAAAAGCACTCTTCTTCATTCTATAATCCCCACAACCATTGTCTTGGATAATAACTTTAATTTTAGAGATTTCAAGAATGGCTAGTGTCTTTGTCTTAGAGGTGGAGGCTAAAGTAGTTGGGTCTACATATGGAGTGGTAGGGCCTTCATCATTCTTTGGGACCTAGGGTATCTTGTAATACTTTGCTTCCATAATTTTATAGTAATAAAATGGCTTGGGATCACCATGGATTGTGACCTCTTGATTATGATAGGGAAACTTGACACATTGGTTGAAGGTAGAGGTGACAACTTGCATCCCATGTATCCATAGATTCCCTAGGAGGATATTATAAGGTAAATCAAGATCAAGGATCTGGCATGTGGTTTCCATGATGGCTGACCCTACTTGAATAGGGAGTTGAATAGTGCCTTGAGACACTCTTTCCTAATCATCATATGCCCTAATTATTATACCTTTACCTTTTTCAATGATTTCCTCAGAGAACCCCAAATTCTTTATTAACTTGAGAGAATAGATATTGAGACTTGTACCCCCATCCACCAAGATGCTTTTGACTTTGTTTTATGGACCAAGACCTCAAGATGGAGTGCATGGTTATGAGATGGTTGCATTGGGAGGTCCTGATTAAAAACAGTGACCCATTCATCTAGGGATATGACAACAAGATCGTAAACATGGTTTACATTTCCATTATTTTTATTTCCATGGTTATTCCCTTTATTATGATCGGGCATTGGATTCGTGTATATCTTTAGGTCCTGATTTTTGGTTGGTTGCTCAACATTTATGATTTTGTCATCAATAAGGTCTTGGATTATATTTTTCAATCTCATGCAACTAGTCGTGGAGTGTCCCTTGATTTTATGAAAATAATAAAGGTGGTTTTCATTGTACCATGGTGGTTTCACTTGGGGCTCTTGATAATTCTCATAAATGGGGATTTTAATGAGATTTTCATTTACTAGCTTCTTCATGATGGATTTGATTGATTCCCCAAGGATTGTGTATTTTTTCTTGGGGGATACTTGTTTCATGGAGGTGGTACCACTTCATTATTCAAATTATTGACTTGATTACTGGGTGGTTGTGATACCACATTGGCTTGTGTGTTGTTTCAATTGTTTCCTTGCGGTTGTTGGTATGATTGTGTGTTTTGTTTAGGGACACTAATTATGACCTTGGCATCAATCACACCATCATTAGTGACATTTTTGGTTTTTTCCCATGTGCAAGGTTTTTCGTTATAAATGGTGTAAGGGCGGTTCTCTTGATATTCCTAATATGTGAGTGTTCCCCCTTGTGCAATAAGGGCTCTTTCGATGTTGAGTGTCTTGGGGATCAAATGGTCATACGTGGTGATGCAATACATTTTTAGGTGGAAGGGCACATTTTTCTCAAGATTGGAAATGATAGTGCAGATTTGTTGTTCCTCTAGCATGGCCCACTTGCTCCTATTGGCCTTAGATCTTCAACATTGTATGAAGGTTGTGAATGTATCTCCCTTAGCCTATTTAAGAGTGGATAGTTCCTCTAGACTCACATCCATTCCTATGTTGAATGCATAGTTCTTTATGAATGCATCCATGATTTCTTGGAATTATTTGATAACAAAAGGGAGGCAAGAGAACCATTCAATTGCTTGTCCAACAAAACTTCTAGGGAATAGTCGCATTAGATATGTGTTGTCATATGCAACTTCCATGAAATGTACTTGGAATTCCCTGATGTGATCTTTAGGATTACCCGTCCCACGATATTTGTCAAATTTAGGGATTTCAAACCCTTTTGGGAATGGTACTATCGTAAGGCTTCTGTTGAATGGATAGGGGAAAAAATTGCTTAGAATTTTCATTGTTTTTCCAGATTGGAGGTCTAGCACCTGTTGCAAGAGCAACTTGATTTGTGTCATCACATCATTTTTTGGATCAGGTGGTGGGGTGAATGTGTTTTGAGGTGGTCTAATCATTTAAGTGGCAGGTGGGGTGTTGTGTATATTTGTGGGAGGTTGTTGCAAGCTTTGTTGTGTGACCAAGGCCTATTGGTATGCCTTAAATTGTTGTTGTGCCAACAATGCTTGTTGTTAGTCTTGTTGTTGTTGTTAGTACCAACAATGCTTGTTGTTGGGCTAATAATTGGGTTGATTCTTGTTACACTTGGTGTGGACATCAAATCTGCAAATGGTTAGTAACTAACATAGACAAACATGATTAGTTTCCAAGCAAAACAAACCTTCAACATCCATATGAGATATCTAACATGTTCTAAAATGCTATCTAATAACAAGATACATAAAAGCCTACAAAGAAAAACATGAAATCAATCTATCCCATATTGGATTGGTGTCACATGTGCTAGTGACCCTTTCCCAATCCTTGATTGATAGCTAGTGATGATGATGCAATGGAAATGATGAGCAAAATTAGTTCTCAAGGAGAGTAACTTTGCATATGCTTTTTGGATGAAATTGTGGAGGTTGTGAAGGATTTGATAAGAGATGAAGCCTCTATTTTATAGATTTTCAAAATTCTAAGTGTTGAAAATGGACCAATGTGGGAC
>VDFB02225120.1:0-25094 GCA_007258455.2 Sequoia sempervirens
ATTATAACATAAAAATAAACTATTCTAATAGTGAAATGATGAAAGGAGAGAGGAAGAACACTATCATAGGTCCAACTCTCTAGTAAGCTCACCTTACAAATAGATTGCACCTACACACAAAGCAACGAGAAAATTTTGTGGCTGTGGTTTGGAGTCTGCCTTAGTTAGACCCCCACTTTGGTGTTTCCACCTCCACGGACAACCAATAGACCACAAGGTATAGAAATGATAAAGAAATTAGAGAGTATACACAAGAAAGTAGAGTGAAAAGACAACCTAGATGCTACTCTACAAATAGGATAATGCAAATAAGTAAATAGACAGATATTACCCTCCTTTCTACGTGCTTGAGTTGTCGACAAAGGAAGGCAGAGAGCAAGACAACCACACCAATGGAGTCAAGCTTCAACAACCTGCAATAACAATGGCGTAGGAGCAACAAAATGGTATAGAAGTCAAGTGAAGAGAACAAGAGAGTGAAGAATGAAGTGGTAGAAGCTAGAGAGAGTGAGGATGAATTAATAGAAATAAAGGAATGGAGTTCAAAAGGCTAATTTGGAGGTAAAGGTAGTTCCTAGATGGTCAATATTCACAAGGATGTTACAATTCATAGGCTGATAGGGAATCATAATGCCTCAACGTCCATTGACTTGAGAATCTTATGAAGATGAAAGCTCAACATGTAGACATTCGTGCAACGTGCAGGCATCCTCAACTGAAATCCCATCACCGATGAAAAACAACAAGGAAATGCATGCAAATCAAGTAAAATACAGTGAGTTTTTGCATTATTGAATTTGTAAGGCTAAAATGAAGTATTATAATGTGAAATTGCACTAGGTATAATTTATGCCATTACACAAGAATTGAATACCCATTATTAATCTCTTCTAATAATCAGTTGCATATGTCGAGGGAAATATTATTTTGTTTATGAATGTAAGATTCAGATTGCCAAAAAGAGAGTCCTCCTTAAGAAGATCAATGTTCATTTTAAACAAACCAGATTTTCTTATCTTATTAGCATCTAGGTTGTTTTTGATAATGATTTTAACCTCAATTGGATAATGTTCTGATAAAGATCTGGGCTCAAAATTAACACAATTTGAGTTGTTTTTTTATTCAAAACAAAATACTTCATCATTGACACAAAATCTATCCAATCTATAATAAATTCTATTATTTCCCATTTGATTATTATACCAAGCGAACTAGATAGTTTTTCTCTCTTTCTTTTTTCCTTACAAAGGGTCATAGAACTTAAATTTTTTTCATTTTGGACCAGAAAAAATATTCACTTCCTTTCCAAGACCAACTAGAACCTCCTTTATTGCCCTCCATTCCTTCCATAGTTCTTCAAAATTACTTCAAATAGAACAGTACCGACAATGAAGGCCATGAAAAATGACGTAGTAATGAATCTCACTAGAGTGAAGTTTGATAAACGAGCCCTAACTATGAATAATATAGATGATCCAGAGGTGATGATGATTGGGTTAAAAAAATTCTATACAAACAAAGAGAAATTTTGTTTCGACCATTGTAATCCACATAGCTCACTAGATGGTGAAGAAGGGTGAAGATATTGATTTGAGTGAGCTCCGAAGACAACAATTGATGAAGAACCTATAGAAGACCAATGAATCAAGGTACCCCTTTTGGTATGGTACCCTATTTATTTGTTTGTTATTTTACTTTCTTACAGAGGTGCCAAGAGAAAAGAATATTGTATGGTTAGCTAATATTCTAGTTGTTATTCAAATAAGATATCATTTGAGATGGTTAGGAAAAATGAAAGAAAGGTACAAAATTCTGGAAAATGTAGTTGAAAAGTATAAGAAATATATAACCTTCATGGTTAGCAAAGATTACTGCTTGATGGAAGTAGTTGAACCCATAACAGTTTGGGTTCCAGAGCTTGGATATGAGGTAACTAGAACAGAGCTTATTGGTTTTGCAGAAGTTGTGTTTTGCAAACCAAGAGATCCATCTATGGATAGATTTGGCACATATGTAGATAAATCTAGTCAAGTAAATCTGGAAAATAAGGACATTGAGAATAATGTTGAGAAGATGAAAGCTCAGTTGAAGGAGATAGTGAACCCACCTAAAGGTTCTGCGGAGAAGTCCAAAGCCACAAATGTTGCTTTGCATGGTACTCCAAGTACAAGAAGGTTAGTTAGGACCTCTACCCACTCTCCTACTATTCCCAAGTCTTCTGAAACACAACCTACAGGAAGTTCCAAGAAGAAAGCAACATCTAGTACCCCTGAAGCATAGAAGACTCCTAAGAGGAGAAGAAAAGAAAAGGATAATAGGGAGAAGTATATTAGCTGTGGAGAAGAAGAACAACAATAATAAGGACCCCAGTGGTTTTAGAAAAGAAGATCTCAAGTCTCTCAGGAAGAGACAAGTGCAAAGATAACAAAAGTTAATATAGTTGATAGTGAAAGTGAAGAAGACATAGAGAAAGAAAAGAAAGGTTTTATTTTTTAGAGAAGCGGAAAGTGTTTAGAAGAAGGAGATAAATCTCCTAAAGGTGAAGGAAAGAAGAAAGAGACAGCCCCTCCAGCTAGGGATCATAGTCCAATAAAGTTTGAAGCTTTGTTTAGTAATATTGCAGAGTTTGGATCGCTAAAGGAAATTGTTGAAA
The DNA here is from genome assembly GCA_007258455.2 of Sequoia sempervirens. Classification (NCBI taxonomy): domain Eukaryota; kingdom Viridiplantae; phylum Streptophyta; class Pinopsida; order Cupressales; family Cupressaceae; genus Sequoia; species Sequoia sempervirens. The sequence goes on from VDFB02225120.1 coordinate 2,654, forward strand.
TGTTTGCAGAAGTAAATAATGTAGATAAGATAACAATGGAAGAGGTTAGTTTTAAGTACATGGTAAAATTTGACACTAGCCTAGATAAGATTGAAGATCGATTTCTTGATGATTTGTAGAATGTGTTGAACAAGATGCAAAGATAAAGGCATTTTCCTTGGAGAAGATTGGTTCTGGAACCTATGAAAATGGGGGAATGATGATGTATTTGCACCCACTTTCAAAGATGTTCCACTCAAGGATAACCCTAGAGATCTCAATGCAAAATAGAAAGAGATATTGCAATAGGGCTGTCCTAGGGATTGAAAATGATCTAATGAGGGGTTCACCACCAAGTGTAACTTGGAAAAGACAATGAAATGCAAGGTGCAAGATGAAATGCAAAACCCTAATCCAATATAATGACTTATAAAATGACCTAGAAATGTCAATAAAATAGAAAAAAAGAGCAGTGAGATGAATGGTGTGCACCTAGGAATCTGTAAGTGACTAGAAACAACTCTGAAACACTTGGAAATTTGACCTTTTGACCTACTGGGACTCATTCGCCATTCTGGGCGAATCAGTCCCAGTTCTAGATTTTGGCACAGGAGCAGGTTTCAAGCAAATGGGTATCCAAATTTGCAAAGATCTCTGAAAAACACCTATAGTGGGACTCATTCACCCCTTGTGGCGAATGAGTGCAGTTTAAATTTTCTAGAAATTCAAAGTTTGAATCTGGTCTTCTCAGTCTGCTCAGTCTGCTCCTCCAGGTTCCTAGATCTGAAACTCTAATTTCGGGGCTGTCTATGACCTTTTAATGAAGGTTATGACCTTGCAAATGGGGAGACAACTCCAACAAGCATGTAACCTAATCTTCAATGATTTTCAAGTCTTCAAAGCATCTAGATCTACAATTGCACAAAGAAAGATAGAGAAAGTTTTGATTGTTAGGGAATGGGGGTTTGCCTTGGGAAAACCCCGTTTAGGTAATTAAACCAAATGATCAAATAAGATAATGAAGCATGAACATGAAATAATGCAATTAGAACCTTGCCGTGATGATGGACCTTTAATTACTGCAACAATTGATGAAGAATCTACCCTTGAATGCCTTAGAAATGATCTTGAATGTTGTCTAGATGATCTTGTGAATTCTTGGAGTGCTTAACTCTTGCTTGCTTGACTTGATAACATGAATGTATGATGAAATAATGATTTGAGAGCTCATTTATATTGTCAATCCACTCACATGACCATTGATTTGATCCCCAAGGCCAACATGGAAGAAATTTGAATTAAAAACCCACTTTTCCCACTCAAAACCTTGAAAATAACTCAAATAGGACTCATTCGCCAAGTTGAGTGAATGAGTCCCACCTGGATGGGACTCATTCGCTCAGAGTGGCGAATGGGTTCCACAGGGGCTATTTTACTAGCTAAAGTGTTGAGGAGTGAAGAAATTAAGCTTATATGTTGATATTGATGTGTTTTTGATTAAAATATGCATTGGGATGCAAAATACGAGGTCATAGAGGCCTATGAATGATGATATAAAGGTTATAAATGCAAGGGGGGCCAAAAACCCAATGTGAAAGTGTAAATAAATACACTTCACAACACTAAATTAAGGTAGAATTGGGTCTATTTAGCTTAGAAGGGCCCTAAATCCCATGTGAAAGTGTAAAACACATTACAACACTAGATTGCGTCCATTTTAGGTTACAAGCCTCCCAAATTTAATGTGAAGATGTAAATAAATACATTTTACAACATTGTATTAAGGCAAAGTTACGTTTATTTAGCTTTAAAAGGAGCCCAAGACTGAATGTTGATGTGTAAAACACCTCACGACACTAGATCAAGGTGATATCAAGTCCAATTTGTGATTAATTATTCCCAAATCAAGCAAGGAAAAGTAAATTTTTTCTGTTGTTCTAGGTTCTTTACTATCTCAAGAAGATAAATGCAAGTTATCTAAATTGTACAACAATAAATTCAGGACAGAGGAAAGAGTTAACACTCTTATGAGTAGAGACAAATATGATATTGAAAGGCTAAGGAATGAGACACTACCAAAGGTGGAAGAACTTACTAAAGGGTTAGGAGTACCTCATGATAGTGAAGATCAAATGAAACATAACACATCTATCCCAAAAAGCAATGAACTTGACAATGAACAACATGAGAATGTGCCCGAGGATGAGAACGTAAAAGAAGACATGGTAAAAAATGATACCCCTCTACATGTGGAGAATATTGTTTAAGAAAAGAAAGATGGTAAACAAAGTGTCCTGAAGAAAGATGAAGCTCAAAAGGATCAGAATTTTCCCCCTTTGAATATGGAGAAAGAAGCGAAGTAGAGAGAAGAACATAAACAAGAAGTACCAAAGAAGATAAAGGCACAAGAAGAAGAAATCTTGCCTCCTCCAAATGGTGAGAAGTTTGCAGAAGAAGAAAAGAATGTTGAAGAATGTTTTGCTAGTGGAGATAAGGAGAAGAGTGAGAAGAAGGAAGGGGAAAGGGATAAAACTATTGGAGAATCCTCCGGATCTTCTAGAGATTCTTTGAAACACTTATTGGACATGCAACTACAATTTGAACCAGTGGTTTTTGCACAACTCCTGCAAATTCCAATGCAACAAGGACAGATAGATATGGACAAGATTTCAACCCTGCATAAGTTACAGCTTGGTGATGCTTTCGTTTCCTTTGCAAGGAATAAAATACTTCAAACACACTAGAAGAGTGTAGAGATGATAGAAGAAGCAGTAATGGTGTTGCAGGACAACGTTCCCAGAGGAACTATTTATAATTCCTTGTCCAGTGTACAAAATTTAAAGTTGTTAGATTCCTTTAAGGAATATTCTATTGGTTTATAATAAAAATTGGAGAAGGAAATAGCAAAGAAGGTTAATGACAAGAGATTGATAGAGATTTATGATAAATATAGTGCAACACATGGAAGGTTACAAGGTAACTTGAAGGAAGTTCAAAAATTCTTGGAAGAAGCTAAAGTTTTGTTTCAGTTTTGATTGAAATGGCCTACTTCTACAAGGAGCATAAAAGATCAAATAGACTCAATTGAGTCATAAATTGCTCAGGCCTCAGGTGCATATGATCTAGGAAATGATATAGATGGTGCAACAAGGGCAACAATTGAAAATCTACATGGTTAGTTCTTCCTACTACAAGAATAAAAAGAGAAGATCATAATGAAGTACAATCAACTAAGAGATTTGGTAAGTGCAAGACTTACATACTTGAGTTTTAGCTATTGTAGAGAAGGTGACACAAAAGGATCCAGTGCCCAGCTCTTCGAAGAAGGATAAGACCTCCATGTTCAGTATGAAAGTCATAATTCCTTGCTTTCCTTTACTAAGAAGGATTGTGAGGTAGCTAAGATAGACTGGGAGGCACTCCTTGCCAAAATGAAGGTGTCTAACAAGGGTATTTTACCCTCTAATAGTTGAAGGTGTACATTTCTATTTTGTTTATGAAGTTTTCTTATTTGAATGTATATATGTGGAAGTAGTTGATGGTGTTACAATACATTTTTGGTAAATAACATTGTTAGGGGGGCCATTTTGATGCAAATATTTCTTAAAGGAGATATTTTTAGAAAAGTATGTTTAGTATAAGAGAGAAGTAAAAAAGGGGAGATACTCTCATGTATATATCAGTTATGGAGAGTGACATAGTGCACCCTTTTCCCTTGATGTTAAAGGGGGAGAATTTTTTGGGAGTAGTTTCAGTAGTTTTGAAAGTGAGAGTGTGTTTTCGTCAATGACAAAGGGGGAGATTGTTGGCAACATGAGGATGATGGTGCATCGATGCAGTATGATGTTTTCATATGTCAACCCATTGTAGAAATGTACAACTATTGGTTTGAAAAAGACCAAATGGTGTGGACAATTGGATGTCTCAGAGTGCAAATTTAGTGTTACAGTGAACCAATTTTGTGGTCCGCATTGCTTTGCTATGCAATATCTTGTCATGTGGTTTTAAGGTACTGATCATGTGTATTGAAGGTATTTAGATCCAAAGTTCCAAGGTTGTATTTCTTTCATAGTTGAAGATAATGTTAACAAAATATAGGCTTTGTAATGTCATTGTTATTGGTACAAAGTGCATATTAGAATGCTCCGCATTCTACCCTGGATGAATATTATGCTTATACAGTTTTAAGAATTTTTTAAAAAATGTTAGAAGTATGTGTCCTCTAAGTGGAAAGTGTTTTGGTGGTCTACATGTTGAGTTGTGAATGAATAGTTGGTTCATTCAGTTATTACTTCACCAGTTTTGCTATGTGGTGCCAACATAATGATTTTGGAGTTGTGTGGAGTTGAAGTATGTATGGAGTGGATTTATGGGAGTGATTATAGGTCATGCCAACCAATTTTGGTGTTGTACACATTTTTGTTTATTCTGTAAGGTGTGTGTGTTAAAGTTTTGATCTGACAGGTTATGCGGTACATGGTTCATGTAATTAGGCTGACCTAATTGATATTTTGGTTGGTTACAGTATATATGCAAGGTTGATTCATTGTGCAAATGATGAGGGGTGCGTGTGTAGAGTGTGCATGAAATCTATAGTGTGAAGTGTGAAAGGTGTAGTGGTGAAGTATGAAGTGTGTTAAGTCAATTTTCATAGCTTAATTGGAACTATATCTTTGGCATGTTGTAGATGCATTATTAGCAATTCATTTTGGCAGTGAGCCACCCTTTCCTCTATCTTTTTCTATTCTAGGTAGTGAGCCATTCTTTCTTTTTGGACAGTGAGTCCTTGGAAAATGAGTCCAGCATTTTGTAATCTCTATTGTAAGTGGTTATAATACATTGTGAGCTAATCCTCATCATGGTTTTTCCCTTTCAAGGGTTTTCCAAATAAATTGGGTGTTCTTGTGTTCTTTGATGTGATGCATGTTTTATATGTTCCTTTATATTAGTGTAAGTTTAATGTGATGCTTTGAATGGATGTTTAAATTGATGAAGTCAATGATTTTTAGTGAATACTGATTCACACCCCTCTCAGTATTCTAGGTGTTTAACAAAAGTATCCACCAAAGATCCAACGTAATCTAGGGAGATTGCAGTAGATCCATTTCAAGACTATAATTCTATCCCTACAGTCCTTAGGAGCTGTGACATAGATTTTTGGATCCAATGGACTCTCTGACACTTATAGGGTTTTTCACCTAAAAAGAGATAGATTAGATCCCAAAATGCTTATGTAACACTCAAATTAGGATGTATGCAATGTGATATGATGTAAATGATCTTAACTAAATGCAACAATGAACTAAAAACAAATGCAAAGCTAAACCAAAATGAATGAAACTTAAAGTGTGCACCTAGAACTTTGAAGGAGATTGGAAATTGCTTCTGAAATGTTCTTGATGCTAAAATTTAGGCCTGGAGGGACTCATTCGACATTCTGGACGAATCAGTCCCAGTTCTATAAAACTGAACCGGATCCCGTTTCAGACAAAAAGGTATCCAAAAATACAAAAAACCAAAAACTGACCCTGGAGTGGGACTTGTTGTGACCTTTTCACACATCGCCCCATTCAAAATGGGGACCCCCTAAATTTTTTGCTTCATTTGGGTCTTTCGGCTTGGGTCTTTTGGTCTGTCTCTTTCTGTCGTTCTTTCGTCTGGTGATGTACTTACCATTTGATCTAGGTTTGAATTTTGTCCAAGTCTGGAGCGTTTTCTAATGAATTGGGCTTTACATTCTTCAGACAACTTTGAGGTCAAATTGAGTTGGCTAATCAATTTCTGAGCTTAGCACTGTTGATAGGATACTTCGAGCAGGCTCCCTCTGAATTTTCACTGAATTCTGACAATTTTCTATTTTTAGTAAGTGCCCATTTGGAGTTTATTTTCTTGAGATTTTCAAATTCTGACAACTACACTGCACTTTGAACACTGAGAACTCACCACTTGCAAAATTTGAGCTGAAACAGACAATGTGCTATTTTTAGCAATTCAGCCTTCGAGGCCTATTTTTGGGGTTTGCATGGTGGATTTTTAGATGCATTTCTGAAGATTCTTTGTGGGTTTTTCAAGACCTTCGCAGTGGTATGACATGTGAAACAAGACGATGACTTTCAGTACTTAGCCTTCGGAGGCTATTTTTGGGGTTTGCATGGTGGATTTTCAGATGCATGTCTGAAGATTATTTGTGGGTTTTTCAAGACCTTCGCAGTGATATGACATGCGAAACAAGACAATGAATTTCAGTACTTAGCCTTCGGAGGCTATTTTTAGGGTTTGCATGCAAGTTTTCTCAGCGCATGTCAGCATTATCTTTCTGGGTTTTCCGAGAGCTTCACAACGAGGTAACATGCAAGTGGAACTGGTCACTTTTCTAAAACTTACTATTTTTAGCCAATGCTTGCATGTTGATGATTTTTTTGGGTTTTTCAAGATCTCTCGGGCAGTGTGACATGCAAACTCATCCAACAGCTGGTTGGTCACTTTTTCAACCACTTACTATTTTTAGCAAATTCACTTCGGTAGCTGCCCAACACTTCAGAATCATGAACTTGATGACATGCAACAAAAACAGAGTTGAACGGAGCTCATTTGATACACATGCAAGAGAAATTAGGGTTTCCAGCTTTGGGACCCAAAATGAGGGATCAAATGCCAAAATTTCCAAAAACCAAGGTATCCCATCGTGATCAACATCTTTCAAGGAATCCGCTGGTAAAATGTGAAGACAATCGGAACACTTACTATTTATAGTAAGCCACTTCTGAAACAGGCTATAAATAGTAATTCAGCATTAGGTGCCAGTGGGAACGTATGGGTCATCCGATGAGGGTCATATCATTCAAATTTCAAGTCAAACAGAGTTGTGGAGGTCATGAAATCAAGCACTTGCTATTTTTAGCAAGCCTGTGCAGAGAAATTAGGGTTTCCTAAAATTAATGGCAAAGCACAACAGTCAGGCAGAAGCAGCCTCCAGTCACGATCAACACCCTTCAGGCAGTCAGCACACAAAATTTGAATGCATTCTGAGCAATTACTATTTTTAGCAAGATCCTTAAAATAACAGGTACAAGCAGGTATGAGGCCCCGAAAGTTCATCACATCACAAGGTTCGAGATAAAGCAAAAATCAAGCTTTTTGTAGCTTGAAATCTGTCCAAAATGCAAAATTTGATGAACTTTCTAAAAATAGAAAGTTAGGGCAAGTCAGGGCTAGCATGAACAAATCACTCCAAATCAGGCGAGAGACATGAAATTCACTAAGTTTGAGAAAATTTGGAGTCCAGCATCAAAATTCGCCCTAGAAGCTACCTGAGGATGATGAAATTTTTTCCAAGTCTAAGAAATTTAAAGAAGGCATGGTCAAATGCGCCCTTGGGGTTCAAAGATTGTTGAAATGTTGCTAGGTGCTTCAAACTCAAAGCACACCCTTTGAAATGCGCCCACGAAGTTTGAAGGTGTTGTGACGTTTTTCACACATCACCCCATTGCAAATGGGGACCCCCTAATTTTTGCTTCGTTCTGAACTTTTGGCTTGATTTTGGTTTGTTTTGCTGTGTGTCTTGTTTTGTCTATCTGGGGATGTGCCCACCTTTGATCGTAAATTGGGTTTTTGGCCGAGTCTTTAAAATTAGGGTTTGATTCCTTCACGCCAATTTGAATTCAATGAGGTGAATAAATTGAAATCTGAGACTAACGTTGATATCAATATGCTCCCAGCAGGCTCTCAGCTAAGTTTCATCCGATTCTGGCAACTTACTATTTTTAGTAAGTGTGCAATTGAACGTCGTCGATTATTTTTAGAAGTACTAGCCGATCCTGCGCATTGAGCACATCGGGCCTCGCAGCAAAATTTGAGCTGAAACAGACAACTTGCATGATCCAGAAGCTTCAAGTGGATTTGAGCTTAGAGGCGTAACGTTTTCAATGCCATGTCTAGAATTCCTTCACAGGTTTGAGCCTTCGATGGGTATAACAGCCACAAAATGAAGCCAAACAACTTCGGAGTTTAGCCCAGCGGAGGCTATTTTAGGAGTTTACATGTCGGGGTTTCTTTGCATGTCGCATATTCCTTATGGGTTTCCGAGCGCCGTAGTGATGCTTGACGAGATAACAACTTCTTATTGAACTTACTATTTTAGTAGGTGCATCCGACGATAGCCTCGGCCGCCGAGAATCACGAGCTGACCCGCCAATGCAGCGAGAAAGCGGAGATCATTTGATGGCATGTTGAACATAGGGTTTGCCAGCCGCGGGGCACGAAGAAGGGATAAAAGTCCTGAATTTTGGTCAAACGCCAGTGGGCGCATCCTTCAAGCTATCGCGGCGTAAAATTTGAGAGGCCCGAGCGGGCACTTACTATTTATAAAGTAAGTCATTTTAGAAGCAAAATATAAATCGATTCGTGATATCGTGAGCGGAGTCCGTGGTGAGAACACGTCATTCCAAATTTCAAGTCAGTGGAGTTGCGAGAGGTATCAAAAGCTTAGCGATTCTACTGCATAAAGTAAAGCCACCTTGAAATGGGCTACGCCCTAGCAGGCCAACCCGAAATAGCAGTGTCCTTGAGGTTGATGAAGTCGTGAAGATCCAGTGTTCAAAATTTCAAATCATTTTGAGCTTCAGAGATGCAAGAATTGAAGGACTTACTATAAATAGCAGGCATGGAGAAGCTGACAGAGGTCAGGAAAAAAGGCTAAGGCATGAATTTCATCCTGCAGCTACCCCAAAAAATGCACCCTCATCTCCAGCATGTGATGAAAAAAAGTACTAAGTCTGAGAAAATCCTCTTGCCTAGCCAAAATGCGCCCATGCAACATGAAGGTCAAAGAGGTCAAAGAGTTTCATCCTGCAGCTACCCCAAAATGCGCCCTCATCTCTAGCATGTGATGAAAAAAATTAGTAAGTCTGAGAAAATCCTCCTGCCTAGCCAAAATGCACCCATGCAGCATGAAGGTCAAAGAGGTCAAAGAGTTTCATCCTACAGCCATAGCTAAATGCGCCCAACTTAAGGTAGTGGCATAAAAAAATCCTAAGTATAAAACTCATCCACCTACTATGTTGAAATGCGCCCTCAAGAAATGCTAAAAATTTCTAAGTGTTAATCTTCATCCTTCATGCATGTGGAAATGCGCCCACTTCTCAAAGAAAGTCAAGGAAAGTCAAAGATGTTTATCCATCACCTATGCCAAAATGCGCCCCTCACATGCAAGTAAAATGCTAAAAGTTTCTTAGTTAGAAACTCATCCTCCTCCTATGCTGAAATGCGCCCAAAAGAGGCCATGTGAAAACAAAAAAGGGAAAGTCAACAAGTCAAGACAAGGTGGCATTTGAAAAGTTCTCCATGCATGCTCAAATGCGCCCAAGAGAAAGCATATGAAGACAAAATAGTTAAGGTGTTGGAAGAAGCTTATCCTCCTCACATACTAAAATGCGCCCATTCTTCATCAACCTCCAAATGCGCCATGCAAGCTAGGAAGAAGACAAAAAAGGTTGACTTTCCTCTACCCCCTTTGAAGGCGCCAAGTAAAGAGTAAGTGTAAGGTGAAAAGTGTTGAACAAGGTGAAATCCTCTTGCCCATGTGGAGTGTGCCCAAGTTGATATGAATAAAGAGTGAATATTGCTTGGGCGTTGGAAATGCTAACCCTGCAAAGTGGTGAAATAAAATGACTAAGGCGTGGAAATAAGATATTCTCTTCTAAGTGTGAGGTGCGCCTAAGGTGAAGATGGGAAATGTGCTAGGCGTTGGTTCTAAAAATATTCTCCATGACATACAAGTGTGATCGAGGCATTAAAATTTTCCAAGTGAATTGATAAAAAAAATTCCTCACCACAGGCAGAGTGATTGAAGGTGAATAAAAAATTTTCCAAGGAAAATTTTTCAAAATTGTTGAGTGATTCAAAAATTTTTTCTAAGGCAAGGAAATTTTCCTTAGGAGATATACGCCCAAGTTGAAATAATTGTTGAAAATTTTCACAAGGTACGGCGAGTTACCTGAAAGTCAGAATGATACATTTGCCGGGGTCAACAAAAATATTTCCAGTCAGACAACATGAAATGTTATGAGATGTGAAGCGGATTAAATTGTTTAAAAATTTATTTCAGGTTCAAAATTAGAAAAGTAAATGGAGCCCGTTAGGTTGTACCTGGGTTTGACAGAGTTGAAATTTTCTTACAGGTATTGAAGATCTTCAATGGCGAGGTTGATTTTAAAAGTCTTCCATAGCTTAGCAAAGCTGCCAAGTGGTGAATATTTTGGTAGGCAGCCGCTGAGGTTGATGAGTTTTCCTAAAGGGAAAATTTGGCTTTCACAAAGGCAAAGTGAGAAAATATATTCAAGGTGAAATCTCGGACATTATGAATTTGAAAGGAACTGCCTAGGTGAATTTTCTCAAATTCTTCATGAAGATAATCTTCCTGAGCCGGAGATGAATGAAATCAAAATTATCAACACTTCAGCTGGTGGGATAAATTTCTTGAAGAAGATGCAGTTGAAGTTAGCACTTTCGAAAGATGATGCGTCCTTGAGGATGATGAAATTTGGCTAAGGCATAAAGAATCGGAACGCGAAGTTGGCGAGAGGAACGTCGAGACCAAATGATGATGACTTAAAGTCATGGAGAAAATAGTCCAAGATGATATTTCAACCTCGAAGGAAGAAAAGTTGCAAGAAAATGGCTAAGTGTTGAGACTTAGTATAACTCAAGTGACAAAGAAGTTGAATAACGTTAGGAAGAAAATCAAATGAAAAGCGTTTTCAGATCAGGATCAGGGGTTGTTGAACGATGGCGGCTGTTCATCGCCACCTGCTACCAATTAAGGCCCCAAAGGTGAATCTGTTCGAAGTGAGGGTAACGCGATACCAGTTATCGACCGATTCATCGCCATCGTTGGACCAGCCAGTATCTCGAGAGACTCCCCATTTGCTATCTCATTCATTCGTTTGTTTCACTTTATCGCGTATTATTGCCAGTACAGTATTATGCAGCGGAGTAGGAAGCGGCTAGGTATTAGCGATAACGGCGCAAATTTATTAGTGTAGTTTGAAAGAAAGTTTCCCTTTGAAAGCTTTGTAGAAATTGTTAGCTGAACACTCTCTCAATAAAAATAATTTGGTGTGTTAATTTAAATCTTTGTTGTGAAATGCCTTCCAGCAAAGGAACATTAACTACGATTTAGTAGGCACCGAAGTAGAATAATTCATTTCATAAGCGGTAGATAGTAATTATGGAATGCGATCTTCAATTTGAAAGGCAAACTTACCACTGGTTGTTATTTTACATTAATTGAATCGCGCCTGCCGTGGCGAGTCCATTTAGATCATATACGCCTTCGATCCTTGATTTTGTAATGTTTATATCGTTGTTGTGATGAGTGTTTTCATGCTAAGTTGTGATCCCGAACACCTTAGGCTACTCCTTTGAAGATTACACGATTACGTGGAGCTATCGGCTGACAAAGCGGGGCTGGTTGAACATGAAATTGATGTACATTACACCTTGGTAAATTAGAGCCTTCTTAACGCCCACCCCATTTCATTCAGTACTTTGTGGTTAGGATAGGAAACCCGCGCTTCATAGACAAATCTTTTGAGCATTTGAATTCCTTTCTCCGTTGCTGAACAATTCCGTAAGTCCCCTTGAAATACCAGCAAATCACATTGAGCCAACTGAGACTATTCGCATTGAAAGAACCTTGGAGTTGAATGCATGAACTTTCTTGCAATCTTAGCATGCGGAATACTTTGATCAAGAGAGAATAGGGTAGCCGTTGGCGACTTTATTCTGCGTTGGTGCGGTCACGAAAAACACATCAACAGGAGGAATGATGAAAATTTTACTAAGGCACTTAAACTTGAAGAAAAGGACCCCCTCATATGCACCCTGAAGAAGAAGGGGTGATTAAAATTCTACTAAGGCCTCAAAACTTGAAGCTTACCCATGAATATGCGCCTTGGAAAGCTAGAAGGCATTTGAAATTTTTCTAAGTGTTTCAAATTGGAAGCTGATCCCCTCATGTGCGCCGACCTCAAGGAGTTGATAAGAAACATTCTAAGTGTCACAAAATGGAAGTACAAAGGTCTGAATGCGCCCAGCTAAGAGGATTCCTTGAGAATTTTTTTCTAAGGTGTATAAAGTTGAAAGTACTTCCTCCTATATGCGCTCAGCTAGAATAAAGTGATTGAAGAATAATTTGAAGGCGATGAAACTTGAAACTCACTATGTGCCCTTGTTAGCTAGGAGTAAGATTCAAAATCTCCACGTGTTTAAAACTTGAAGGAGGACCCCTCAAATGCGCCTCTGCCTGGGAGAAAGCTTGGGAAAAATTTAAGTATGGAAAATTTGGAGTGGGTACCCCTAAATGCGCCTTTACCTGGAGTTTAAGCTTGAAAGTTCATTAAGGCATTCTAACTTGAAGTATGCTCCCTTGTTTGTGCCTTGAGGAAAGACATGGAAGTTGTGCTAAGTATTTGGAGATGGAAGTAGCATACATCATATGCGCCTAAGCTTGTGAAGGTGTAGGGAAAAGTTTATAAGGATGAAAAATGAAAGTAGGATAGCTCATTAGCGTCTTTGACTACAAGAGTGAAATGGAAAAGTTTCTAAGTGTCTAAAACTCAAAGCCCACCTATCTATATGTGCCTAGCTAAGAGGATGCCTTGAGAAATGCCTAAGGAAATGAAATTTGGAGCTAAACCTATGATATGCGCCTTAGCTGAAGGAGAGGAGAGAGGCATGTGAATTTTTTTAAGTGAAGTAGAGGGCCTCAATTGCGCCATGGCTAAAGCTAAAGAACTGAAAGTATTGGAAGTTAAAAGCTGTAACCCCAATATGCGCCATGATCTTGGATGAAGAGTCTGAATTATTTCTAAGGCATATGAATTCAAAACTTGCTACTCCATGTGTGCCTAAGGGGGATTGAAGGTGATGAAAGTTGAAAGCCTAAGGGCTCAAATATGCCCAGCCTTGAAGGTTGAGTTGAGAGAAATATTCTAAGGCGTTGAAATTGAAAAGACATGATGTTATATGCGCCTAAGGTAAAAGATTCTAAGTGTGATGAGTTGGAAGTTGACCACCTTGAATATGCCCTTGCTAGGAAATGTTTAGATGTTGGAAATTAAAACCTTGAGGGCTCAAATGCCCCTGGCTGGAGGGGGTCATTATTAAAGTTTGAAAATTTCATCTAAGCATTTGAAATAACCCCCCTTGATTGTGCCTAGAAGTTTGAAGTTGGAGAATTATTTTATGATTAAAAAATTAAAAGCTGGAGAACTCATTTGCGCCTGGCATTAGAAATATCAAATGGAGATTTTTGTAAGATTGAAGGCACTTGAAATTTTCCTAAGGCATTTGAGATAAAATAAAACTTGTTCTAAGCAAAACAAAAAAAAAAAATGCCCCAGGTTGGAGAAATTTAATAAACTTCAATTAAATTATTTTCCAAAGTTTTAAAAAATTAAATCCCCCCTTTTGGGTTAAACACATAAAGTTTTGAACTTGAAAAATATTTATTAAGGGGAAATTTATTTTGGAAAATATTCGAGATGGAAAATAATTTTTGCCTGGTGATTATTTTTCAATGCTGGAGCTCGCAAGTAATAAAGCTTTTTGGGGCGTAGTATGGATTTTTCTAAGGTGCTGGTAAATAAATAAAATTGTCCCAAGTAAATGAAAAGGCGTTGAGAGTAAATTTTAAATTTTAAATACGCCATTGTTCAAAAATGATAAATTTTTGTGCTGAAATAAATTTTAATGAATTTCTCGAAATTACTTCAGTCAATTGAAAATAACTGTAGTCGAGGAGGGAAATGTTAAATTCGAACGAGGAAAGAATCTCTAATAATAGTTAATTTCTATGACGACTCTATGATAGCTGAGAATATTCTCTCCTAAAATTGGAAAATTTCTAAGAGATGAGGAAGGTAGTTCAAGAAGGAGATAAGTGGATTGGCAGTGTTCGTGCTAAAGCTGAGAGATTTATTATTGAACTTGTCTCCTCTTTCCAGCATGCTTCCAATATCCTCTCACACTTGGAAAATATCGAGAAGGCTTGGAATGACACACATATATTTCAGGATAAGACCATTCCACACCTGGCTTCTCTGATGCGCATACCCATGCAGACTTTGGTTGATGAAGGGGTGATTCAGGCTGGGGATAGGTATGATTTTCCAAGGTGGTATTCTGCTGCATTCACTTTCAGAGGCTTCTTCAACATGGCAACGACAGAGTCATCTAAGATCAGGAAAGGAATGAGAAATATTCATGAAGGCATCCTCAATACATTGGAGGCGTTATTCACCAGAAGACTAACTCCTGAGGAGGTGGAAGTTGCTCGATTGAAGGGAAGGTTGCAGCCTTTCTTCTTAGAGATGAGGGTGTTTTCTCATCTTGACTTTGAAAATATCTCCACATTCTCGGCCATCATTCAGAGCACGCAGGAATCCATCAAGAGTTGGAGAAAGTCTTGTGATCGACAGGAGCAGATGATTGCTATCCTTGAGTATCAACTCAACCTTACTCCGGAAATCTCTGAGCAGGAAGTTGATGCAGTGTTGGCCCGGTTCGTATCTTACGCGGTCAGAGAGAACAATGGAAACAGAGTCATGGACGAGAATCTTCTGGAAGGATAGTGGGCATTAATTTCCCATAGTGGTCAAGGAGGAATCTGCTATTTTTGTACTCATTAATTATGCCACTCCACCCTCTGGCAGTTTTTAAGGTAGAATCTAGTCTAGGGCTGATGTGGATCGATCCGAGCCATCCATTGTAATTTGATCTGGACCATCCATTGAGATTGGCCAGCTATATAAAGGGGAGTCCCCTCATTTGAGGACTATTAGATTAAATCAGACTAGAGAGTGGAGATTTTGCTGGAGTATAGAGAGACAGTTAGAGTTAGAATAGTTTCATTGCATTGTTTGAAGGAGAAGGAAAATTCTTCCTTTGAGAATTTTGTAAGGAATTGTTACGAAGACTATCATAATAAAAGAGTTTCATTGATTGGTGAATTTGTCTTTGTTATGAGAAGTTAGTGAGGTTTCTTCACCCTTCGACTTCAAGTAGGATATAAGTTAGAGTAATTCTTTTCATGCAAGTAGTTAATTATGGGTGGTTGTGTTTGATTTAAGTGAGCTTCATTAATCCATACCACTAACAAGCTTACTGATGGTAAGTTTGTCCTGCGTGGTCAACTGGAATACCTTTTAGACTTGTTGACGTGGTTTTTGTGACCGCACCAACACAGAATAAAGTTTCCCAACGGATACCCTATCCTCTCTTGAACAAAGTATTCAACATACTAAGATTGCGAGTAAGATCATGCTTTCAACTCGGGTTGGAATACTTAGAATACCACAGTTGGTTTTGCTGATGTAATGAGTTATTTATTTGTTCTCCACCGAGGGACTTACCCCACACAATTGACACGACTAACAACAGGCGGTGGATTAAAGGGTTTCATGTAATTTCGAAAAAACTGATTTGGCGATGAGCACTTAGGAACCTAATTCCCTGTCGAATGAGCCCGAGATTTAAAGGGGTGTAGGGACCAGGAGCCTAGTTTACTCTGGGGTGGGACATGGTGATCAGTCTCTGGCTTTGGCTTCAAGCTCCGGTTTTGCCTCTTTGGCCCGACTTAGGGCGTTTAATCTTTAGAAGGTGACCAGGCCAGGTCACCGGCGTTTATGAAGAACACCATCTAGCATGGCAAAAGCGCAACACATAAACCATAATGAGATAAGAAGCTGAAGAAGTTCGAGATTGACGCAAGGCGAGGAACCCGCCGTCGGCGGCCATGAGTATGTGGTATGAATGAAAACGAGATCTTGTTCAAATCGAGCACCACATTCCCACAGTACTGGCGCATGAAGTAATCTGCTTTTATGCTACTTGAATGCTACGTGAATTGGAAGGGCGAAGAAGCCTCAACAACTATTCATAACAAAGAAGAAATCACCATCAATGAAAATTCTTTTATTATGAAAGCATACATGACAACTTCTTACAAAGTATCCAAAGGGAAGACTTTCCTTCCTTTTCAATCTACACTACTTTACTTTCTACACTATCAACTTCTCTCTACTCCTCTAAGCTTTGCTTCTACTTCTAAATCTAATGAGATTACAAATGAGGGGGACTCCCCCTTTATATAGCTGGCCAAGTCCAAAGGATGGCTAAGATTACAATCGACTGGATGGCCCAGATTGTGCCACCTCAGCCCTAAACAAGATTCGCCCTAAAAACTGCCATAATGGAAAATGGGGCAATAAATGAGCAATTAATGGCCACCATCCTTCTAGAAGATTCCCATTTGTAGACGCGTTCACACTGTTCTCGATCTTCTTCTTGACGTTGTTCTTCAACTTCTTTGTCACTTGAGCTAACACTTAGCCATTTTCTTGCAACTTTTCTTCCTTCGAGGTTGAAATGAGATCGTGGAGTACTTGCTTCATCACGTAAGTTATTGCCATCTGGGCTCAACATTCCTCCTGCAAAACAAGCAAGGAGAAGAGAATTAGAACACATCATAATATAAATTCAACTCACTTACCAAGATTTTCATGTTCTATCTTCCAAGCGTTCATCGCCTTCACTAGCCAACTTTTGCCTTCTTGATTCCTCATGCCTTAGCCAAATTTTCAACCCATCTTCCTCAAGGGCGTATCATCTTTGAGAAGTTCATTTCATTAACTGGAGCTCTGATACTCAATTTTGTTCATCTCTAACCCTGAAAGATTAGTCCCTCAAAGAATTCGATCAAATTCACCTAGGCAATTGGCTTAAAATTCACTCGCTGGAGAATTTCACCTTGAAAACACATTTTCTTCATATTTGCCTTAGAAAATTTTCAGGTTTCCCTTAGGAAAATTCATCAACCTGGTGCTCATCAAAAATCTTCACCCTGAAGGCTGAAGCGAAGCGTGGAAGATTTTAAAATCAACTCCTCATCGATAATCTTCAATACCCAGAAGAAAATTTTCCTCAGAACGCGTTGAACTCATGGGTGCACAACGAACGGGTTCATTTAATTTTTTTGAATTTTGAACCTTAGAAAATTATTTCCCTGTGAAATTTAAATCCGTTCTTCGCATCTGTGAAGATCCTGTTGCTCTGACTTGAGAAATATTTATCTACCCTGTGTTGACATTCTTTGACCTCACCTCCAGCAATTCTACTCACGCTTCAGGAGAATTCCATCATCTCTCCAGGCTTAGGCATTTTTCTAAGGGAGAACATTTGTGCCTTAGAAAATTTTGCCTTAGAAAATTTTATATCCAACTCGATCAACTTGCCTGTGAGGAAAAATTATCAACTTCACTTAGAAAAATCTTCCATTATCCTGGGCGCATTTTATACCATGAAGGACACTTTTTTAAAAAAATCTCCGACGCCTAGCAATTTGTTTCCTCTCATATTTTATTTCACACTTGGAAAATATCTTCACTTGAAGCTTCAATGTCTTAGGAATATTATTATTCATCTTCACTAACACCTTGGGCGCAAATGACACATGCTGAAGGATATTCATCACCATGCCTAGGAAAATATTTTCAATGCCTAACACACTTCATTCACCCTAGGCGCACATGATACTTGAAGAAGAATAATACTTTACCACGCCCAGCAATATTTCACTTCTTCACCTCACTCATCAATTTTATTTCATCCTTTAGGCGCATAGCATTTGGGGAATAATATTACCACGCCTAACACTTTGTTTCATACTCCACACGCCTTAGAACTTTTCCAACACCTTATAACTCCCATCACCCTTGGCGCCTAGCACATGCAAGAGGATACCA
Organism: Sequoia sempervirens; assembly: GCA_007258455.2. NCBI lineage: Eukaryota > Viridiplantae > Streptophyta > Pinopsida > Cupressales > Cupressaceae > Sequoia > Sequoia sempervirens. The sequence goes on from VDFB02225120.1 coordinate 20,437, forward strand.
GCCATGCCTTACATATTTCTTTTTATTCATCTTGTGTCTTGGCGCATTTGGCACATCATGGGGAATATTTTATTACCTTACACCTTCAACGCCTTAACTCCTTTTCCTCTACTCCACTTTACCTTGTCTTCATGGTGCATCCAAGATACTCATGTGGACTTTTGACTTTAAGCCTGGGCGCATTTCAAGGGGATGCCACATAGGCGTTATCTTTTCCTTAGGCGCATATGTGGTGGGGTCAAGAAAAATTTAAAACCTTTGTCTTCATATGATCTGTTTTGGGCGCATTTTGCATAAGCTGAAGGATGAACATTTGTTGACTTGTTGACCTCTTAGCTTTATGGGCGCATTTCACATAGTGAGGCGGATGAAGCTTAAAACATGGGTGCATTTTGGAGGTTATGAGGGATAAAACATATGCAACACCACCTTGTGACCTTTGAGCTCCCCTATTTTGTCCTTACATGCCCTCATTTGGGCGCATTTCAAAGGGGGTGGAGGATGAAGTTTCTCACTTAGAAACTTTTTGGATTTGCTTGCATGTAAGGGGCGCATTTTAGCATAGGTGATGGATGAAACATGTTTGACTTCCCCTTTTGACTTTCTTCTAGCTTCCCAAGCATGGGCGCATTTTGCCATAGGAGGAGGATAAAGTTTTATACTTAGAAAATTTTTGTTGTTAACCCTCTTCCTTGGGCGCATTTCACTATGTGTGTAGGATGAAATGCTTGCCTTAGAATTTTTTTTTTTTTGTCTCATGCTGGAGTGAGCGCATTTCACCAAGGCAGGAGGATGAAATCAACACTCAGGCGTTTTTCATGACTTCTAGCTGAGATGGGCGCATTTTCAGGTAGCAGGAGGATTTTCTCGGACTTAGCCATTTCTCTTGTCTTTTGTCAGCTTCTCTGTGCCTTGCTATTTATAGTAAGTCTCTTGATTTTCAAATCTCGGAAGCTCGGAATGATTTGAAATTTTGAACACTGGATCCTCATGACCTTGTTGTCCTGTCGACACTGCCACTTTAGCTGACCTGCTATTTTTAGCCCATTTCTGACCTGCTATTTTTAGCCCATTTCTGAAGGTGATTTACTATAAATAGCAACCTCTTGTTTCTGGTAGCTTCACTGCTCTGATTGACTCGAAATTTGAATGAGGCGCTTCTCACCACGTGACCTAACTGCCGACACTGACGCATGCACTCAATTTACTATTTTTAGCCAGTTTCCAAATTGACTTACTATAAATAGTAAGTGCTCCGTTTGACTTGAAATTTCACCGGCGGTGCCGGGGCGTCAGCGGTGGTTTACCGGGTTTTCAAATTTTGACTTTTAAGCCCTTCTTTTCAGACTCCAGTTGGAAACCTAATTTGCTCTGGCCATCAGTGGTTGCGTTTGCTCTGGTTTTGCGTGGCACTATGATTAGCTGGTGATTCAGAACTCTTTAGAGGATTTTACTAAAATAGCAGAGTTCATTCTTACGAAGCGGTCCTCAATAGCTTCATTTTAAAAACGTAATATACACCATCGCGAAGCTCTCGAAAAACCCATCAGGAATCATCCTACATGCAAAAGAAACCCTGACATGCAAACCCTAAAAATAGCCTCGGAAGGCTGAATTCTGAAAGTTGTCATCTCGTCTTGCATGTTATATCATCGCGAAGGTCTCGAAAAACCCAGAAGGAATATGCCAACATGCAAAGAAAAACTCTGCATCTGAACCCTGAAAATTTGTGCCGGAAGCTGGACTGCTAAAAATAGTAAGTTGTCTGTTTTTGCTCAAATTTTGCACATGAGTAGCTTGATATGTTTTGAATGCCGTGTAACTGTCGGAATCTCAAAAATGTTGACAGATTGCCTGTAATTTCACACTTACTAAAAATAGTAAGTACCTCAGAATTTGATGAAAATTTGCTGGGAGCCTGCTGGAAGCATGCTAACATCAACGTTAAGCTCAATTTTCAATTTATTCACTTTATTCGACCTTGGACTGACCAGGAAGGATGAAACCCTAATTTTCAGACTTGATCAGTTTCATGCTTAAACTCACTGACGGGTGCAACCCCGAAAAGGCAGACATCAGAAAAGAGACAGAGCGAGAGAGAGAGAGAGAAACCCAAGCCAAAAGACCAGAATGGAGCAAATATTAGGGGGTCCCCATCTTGAATGGGGCGATGTGTGAAAAGGTCACAACAAGACTTAACTTCGATTGGGATTCGCATGTGTGTATGCATCGTCTTGATGGTATTTACATTGTTGAGTCATGATCTGAACACCTTCCGTTGCTCCTTTGAAGATTGTACCAACCTTGTTGAAGCTGTCCAACATGAGGCAAGACAAAGTTCGGTTGAAGTCCACTAAATTCAAGCTCAACGCCTGTTGCATTTAGACTAGAACTTAGATCTTTTAGAACCCTACATCCATTTAAATTCAGTATAATTCTGGTTAGTATAGGAACACGCATTTCATTGCTAAATGATTCGCAAAGTACTAAAATACCCTTCCAATCATTAACCTATTGTCAACTGCAAGCCTTTTGAACAATTGTGTAAGTCCCCTCGTAAAAATAGCATATCATAACGAACCTACTGAGGGTATTCCAAAGCATATCGGAACCTTGGAGTTGAACGTGTGATCTTTCTTGCAATCTTAGCGCACATAATTCTTTGATCAAGAGAGAATGGAGTAGCCTTCAGATTACTTTGTTCTGCTGATTGGTGCGGTCACAAAAATCACATCAACAGGAACTAGCACTAGGAGGGCATTCCAAGGATTCCTGCAGTTAACAACAACATTCAAGTAAAGAAGGTATTTTCATCAAAAAAAAAAGTTTATTGAAGAAGAATTATGATGAATCAAGATGGTGCTACCGCATAAAGAGATATTTCTAGTGTTGTAGCCGAATTTGGGATTCAATTTCAATCAAGAAGACATCCTCTTAGGTTTGAACAATCTTGCGTGGAGAACAAAGGAGAGCTACGCTGAGTATATGTGAACTTGCGTTGTGTTGGAAGAAGAAGAAGAAAAGGCCATCAAAATTCAAGTTGCTATTGAAAGAGATTTTTTGAATCAAAGACAACCAGTTGCTCCTGTGCCCGCACCTCGCTGGTAAACAGCTACATCCTGGATCGTATCAGTTCGTTCTCGCCTGATAAGTTGAAAAGAATCTTGAGGTCCACGTCAAGTTTGTCCAAAGAGTTTGTGGAGTTAAAGCTACCTACTCGAGCGAGGAAGAAGAAAGAAGTTTGTTCAAGCGAAGGAGTTAAGTCAAGTGAAGGAATTCCATCAAGTGAAGAGGTTCAGTCAAGTAGAGGAGAAACAAGTGGAGAAGAAATTTCAAGTTTGTTCAGAACTCCACCAACTGCTTCAAGGTTTGCTCAATCAAGATCAGTCCAAGTTACTACATGGTGTTCATTCAGCAACAACCACAACAACAACCAATTCAGGCTACTACACCTCAACAACAACCAGCCCAAGTTATTGTTTATCAAAGGCGACAGCTAGTTCAAGCAATGGCTCAACTAGGAGGTCAACCAGCTCTAAATGGTGCTACATGGTTGGTTACTAATCCATCTCCACTCGAATTTTCTGACTACCATGACATGCCTAAGAATCCAGAGCATTTCTGCACTAAGTTCCTGTTGATGCGGTTTTTGTGACCATACCAAACAGCCGAAGAACAAAATAGTTTGGGGCTACTCCGTTCTCTCTTGATCAAAGTATTCCATGCGCTAAGATTGCGAGAAAGTTCGCATGTTCAACTCCAAGGTTCCTTTAGTGCGAATAGACCCAGTTTGGTTGATGTGTATTGCTGTGTTCGTACGAGGGGACTTACACAATTGTCCATATTTCTTGCAGTCAGCAGCTAATGTATGATTTTGAAGGGGAATTCTTTCGTGTATGATTTGGCAATTTAATCTTTCTCCTAAAACTAATAAGAAATATACGGAAAGTAAAGGGGAAAGGGCCTAAGAAATTTATATTATATTCTAAATGCAGGATATGTGGAGCTTCATTTTGATAGACTTCAACCAGATTTTACCTAGCCTCCGTCGGACAGCCTCAGCAAAATCGGTGCAATCTTCAAAGGGGATAGCGAAAGGTATTCAAGTTATAGTTTAACATACGTACACCATCAGAACAACGCATATAAGTATGTGAACCACAACCGAAGTTAGACACAAGATAATGTCCAGTTGACCACACAAGGCAAACTTATCATCAACAAGCCGCTAGTGGTATGGAATAAAGCGAAGCTATCTCAATAAAACAACACACACCAAAGTAAGCTACTTGCATGAATCTAATCTACTTGGATACGAAAGGAAGAAGAAACCTTGCTAGCATTTCATGACAAGACGAATTTCATCATCAATGAAAAGATCTATTATCATAAAATGTGTTACACAACAATCTCTTCAAAAGTTCTCAAAGGGAAAACTTTCTCTCTTCTCCAAATGATGCAAAAATACTCTACAATGTTACACTATCTAGCTCTAAAGCTAATGCTCTCTCAATGTCTACTCTGATTCTGACTCCTAATGAATTACAAATGAGGGGGACTCCCCCTTTTATAGCTAGCCAAGTCCCAAAGGACGGCTAGGGTTACAATTAATAGAGTGGCCAGAATCGTGCCACCTCAGCCCTAACCCTAAAAACTGC